>JALPQI010019392.1:0-20871 GCA_025490895.1 Thaumatotibia leucotreta
ACCCCAAAAGCAGGTAAGTGACTAGTTTTTCCTGCACAATGCAATATAAAGCGCAGTAAAATGGTCTACGGCTACGGTTTTTGGGCTTGATACTGACTAAAACGCAGTACAGGTGTAGATTTTCATGTTTTTTAGCATGTAAACTCATAGTATCTCGTTTATAAAGAAACTAATTAAAACACAGTATACAATTTTTATGCTAAAAGTGTTGTACTGCGTTTCCAGTTTCATAGATTAATAAGCATAATTACTAGTTACGACGCAGTAGGAATAAAATAACGATATTTAAAGTGGTACACTACTGTTCAAATAAGTATCGTATTGCCATCTAAACTGCAGTAACAAGTTCATTAATGTACACATTATGCTGTATGTTGTATTACTTTCAATAGCAATAATACTAGCTAACGGACAGTAGCACCCAAGGGGCTGCAGTGTAGGCAGTATTTTTAATGTTATTTGACTATTTTAACTGCATTTAGACGTTTATTTTAAGTGGCAAATTCGAGTTAGTTCCATCTCGGACGTTCCTTGAAGATAGCTTATAGTGATATCGTTAGAAAATCCTGTTTAAGGTAGTAAAATAATTCTTGACCTATTTACAATTTAAAACAACCAAGGTGTCGTCTGTTGATAAACGAGTAAAAAACTTATATAGTTAAACACATAAAGGTATTATTACCAGTGATTGGGTTTTTTGGATTCCCCCTAGCGGGATTTCGCGTATAAAAAAAATACGGGTGTGACTATAAAAAAATATTTAACACTATTGTATTATACACACCAGAGCATATTTTATGAAACAGAAATATGGCAATATGATTCAAGTTTATTTTTCAAGTTACTATAGGAGACCCGCCGGGGGAATCCAATAAACCGATCACTGATTATTACCTAATTATTAGGTTCTTAAAAGACAAAAAATAACCTTCTCTTTAGTTTGTACACATTTAATTTTGCTATGCGAGTTATGGTTCCTAGGCGGCGGTATCATTTTATTAAGCAATGCCTTGCCAACAAATATCATCGTTATGTCATAATATTGTTACATTTGTTCTTGATTGCGGGTACCTCGCCGTAACGTATGAAGTAGATTATACATATGAATTATACGAATACCGCCAATACCGGTCAATAATCGAGTATTTAGAAATGTGTATTTACCTGTTTTGGGATTCGATAAGATTGCTATATACTTTTTGGTTTAAGTTTCTTATACGGTAATTCCAGATGCATTTAACAAATGTCTTTATGTTAGTTTAAATTCAAAGCTAAACATAAAATATGAAAGTAAATTCTTAATCATTTCTTTAATGAATTGCTACATAATATATATATACGGTGTTACACGTATTAAATTAGTCACGGATATTTAAGGGACTTTAATTTAACATCAAAACAATTAACTTTCACTAGAAAAAAACACATTATAATTTATTTTCTAAATAATCATCCCATCATCCATCAGTAATATCCTGTCAAGATGTTTGTTTAACACTGTCTGTCATGGCCTTATTAAAGGCCTCCAAAAACTGGCCGGCGGTTCTAGAATTATGACTAAAGAGGTTTCATTTATTTATCTTATTAACAGGGTGCTTTAACGAACCAAATTTGTTTCCTAGTTTTCTCAAAAAAAAAAACATAACAAAACCTATAACGTGTCATACATAAATATACTCCAGGAGCGGAGTACTATTGTAGTAATAGGTCATAATTGATGACAATTTATTCTTTTATAGGGTTTTGTATTATAATATACAGTATTCTAAAGACTTTTTGATTTATAACTGACACGAATACGAAAGAAATTATATTTATTAAAATTAATCGTAGAAGTGCTACGCCATAATCAGTCGTGAGCTTACTCATTGAAATCAATGTAAGGCTAAATATAATGTGCCATTTGCTATGATTACAACCGATACTGGTACCTTAAGTTGATAGTTATTTCATTTATTAAGAAAATGTGGTAATAAACCTTAATTTTTGTATTATTGACGACAAATCACTAAATAAACTGCGTTTTCCAAGTAACTTTTAAATCGTTTTTTACATCCTTCTGTGTCTCACATTGGCATGAAACTTGATAAGCGTGTTTGAATTTCTTAATAATAAAATCATGTAATGCTGTTACAAAGTTTTGTTGTATTTTAATTACTTTATTAAAAAAAACTATATTTTACTGCTGTGAATGAAGTTCGTAGCACGAAAATTCAATCAAAATACTAGTTAAATTACAGTACACTAGTCCCTTTTACTGCAGTTTAATCTGTAAAATGCCGCCTATCTCTAAAAAGCACGCAAAATTTGTGCAGTAAGTGGTCATTTTACTGTGTTTTAATTAGTAATTGTTATATTTTTCCCTGTTTTTAAAAGCGCAGTACAAACACAGAATTTCGAGAAAAACACATATTTAATTTTAGAAAATGCAGAAGCACGTATTTTTTAATTTATCATATTGTATGATTTTAATGCTTCATTTTGGACAAAAAAAAATCTCATTAACTATCAAATCTTGGAAAATATATTACTTTAAAACTGTTTTTTGCTATTATCTCAAAATCGACTTTTGTCAGTTACTGTGATTTAGGAATTGCACGGCAACTGACAACCTGCTTGCTAAGTGTAACGATTTTCGGCATTACCTTCTAATACGTCTATATGCGTACGTGATTGGAGATTCTTTTGTCCAACAGTGGACTGTAATAGGCTGACGATGTAATACCAGTCTTTCTAGTATTTTAAATAATTGATGTACTTGGGTGAATCAACTTTCTTTTGTCTGTTATTGCCATGATTACGGTCACCTGAATCACGCTCTGATTTTATGCAAAATTGCGAAGAATTTCAAGGATGTATATGAAGTCCCCAACAAGTACCGGGCCAGCGCTGGGACTACGCAAAATAGGCTCTTATTTATTTATTTATTTAAACTTTATTGCACTAAACAGGAGTACAAAAGGCGGACTTAATGCCATAAGGCATTCTCTACCAGTCAACCATTGGCACAAACAGAAAGATAAAGTTGGTGCAGGGTCGTAAAGTAAGAAGTGTCTTATGATGTCGAGTTGCGGAAAAAATGGCCAGAAAAACAACAACAACAACAACAATACATTACTTACATATTCTAATAATTTTCCAAAATACTCGTAATATTTTTTTCTCTAACATGCAATGAACTATTGTTGTTGTGTACCCTAAATAGGCTGCGAAATATGACGTTTCAGGTACGACTTTAGGACAAGAGGTTGTTAATGGAATTTAAGGGTCTCTATTGGTTCCCATAAAGTTTGAAGTTCGATTTTTGAAGCGAATAACGTTGTAGGTCCGATTTTTTTTTAGTCATATTGTCATAAGTCATAAAAATTAATATTATAAATCGGTGGTTAGTTTTATGTAGGTCATAATTATTGTTAGTTGTAAAAGTCGTGCCCATAACTTTTAAAATCCATACAGCATCATTTCCAGAATGTTAAAAGCAATAACCTTCCTTATTATAACTGTTACAACGTCTATATTCGCAAGTTCTAATTATTTGTTGTAAACTGATAAATTTAGTAAGTAAGTAAACTTGGTAATAAACTTAGTAAATAGTAACAGTATTGTTTTAAAAGTCGGTCCTGGCGCTTCGCCGGCCGCTGCCGCGGCACGCTCGCTTCGCTCGCTCGGCTCGCGCGCTGTAAGGTCACAGTTCAACCTAACACTCCTCCTCGCTTCGCTCGTCGTCGTACCTACACTGACCTACCTTAGAGTTGAGTAGGTAAGGAAGTTTCCTAAGTTGCATCATAGTCCATAAATTTCTTAAAATAAATTAAGAAAAGTTATAAATTTCGTATTTAATATTAAATTTTTTGGATGAAATTCGGTTAGTTATTAAAACAATATGAGTAAGAACCATTAGTAGGTTAAAATGTATGACTTAAAATATTTCTAAAAAATGATAGATAGACCTTTGAATGTTATAGTCAGCAATTTTATACCTTTTGTAATTAGAGTATGTAATGTTATAGGTTAGTAATGTTAGATCTATTAATCGTTATACTTAACAAAAATTATGACTATTGATGCTTATATCAGTAAATTATATGGATATCAATTTTTGACTAACGAAATTCGGATTAACAAATATATGGGAAAGAAAGGGATCCCGGAATTTAATACAAATCTTGAAAGCCAGAACTTTGTGGCACAGGCATCACGACACTCTGCCACTATGTAATACTGTGCATATAAAATTTTGAAGTTTTTGTTGTTTATTTCATTGCATGATTGAGAAAAGCACCTCTCTTCGCTCGGCCGGCAACCCCTTTCGTCCCGAACTCTATAGTAATGTACTATAACCATCACTTAAATCGTATTTTTAGCAAACGTTGCTGTATAAAAATTATACAAGCATGCTGTCGCTATACTTACTTAATCTCGGATCTACATCATGGAAATGTCACCTTTCTGTCACTTTGATTACGGCTGTTTTTCCCATCAAATGAGCGTCACAGTGTAACATCCTACATGGGCTAAAAGCTTCATTACTGAAAATGTGAAAACTATGAAGCTCCAATAAAGCTCTGTAATAGGGAAATCTAAAGTTTAGGGAAAAGTATAAAATAAACAAGGTATAGAGAGGAAAAAGAAAATATTTATTAAATTAAAATTTCTTATTAGTTTTACAATTAAATCTAAGGACTCTACAAGCTCTGTATCTCATTTGGTCTGGTTAGGACTTCATGAGATACACCGTCATGATTGCTAGGGCCAAATACCTAAGTCAGGAAAACATGACGGTACAAAAACCTGACGCCAAAGGTTAACCTGCACACACACACAAAAATAGAAATTAATATAATAAAATATTGATAATAGCATGATCATCTAGTGGTAAATTGGACAACATTATGATAAGCAATAACCCAAATCCTCTGAGGTAGGAGAAATGTTACAAAGTCTATGTCCGAAATATGTTCCAACAAACACAATAATATCAAAACCATTTGAATATTCTACACAAGGAGTTAAATATGAAGTAATTAGAAAGCTTGATAACTAAAACATTAGACATTAGGACATTAGGACAAATAAGTGAATATTATTAAACACTCTAAAATTCTCAAACCTAAATAATAATAATATCTGCAGTGAATATTAGCTAGATGAAAGTAATATTTTAAATGTCAAACATTGTCTCTACAAAGATTAGATAACGCCTATAAAATGATCCAGATAAGTAAAAGAGGTTACAAATTAGACTCTGTATATGATACCCCATATATGTCAAGTGTAGATTTAGAATGTAACAGCAAAAAATTAAGTTAAGATTATGAAGAGTAGTTTAAAAGATATAAATTGATAAAGTTGTAAAAATTGGATTTAAAGTTTATGAATTACCTTAATGATAAACGCTTAAAACTAACTTATCAACTATAAACCACGCTTAGTCTTACATTACTAATACAGTGTTATTCTTGATTATTGTAAGAATAAAATAGCTGCCTATGATCAGCTATAAGCCGCTCGTATAATATATTAACCAAACGCACACGTCATTATGTTGGCCAATGTCTGAACGAGAGTCTCAGCGTGGACCGATTCTATACAATCCAGATTGGGTATTTAGAGTTGCAAACCGATGCAAAACCCTCGAGTATAACAATGGACTTGTATAGAATATCCGAACGCTAGGAAAAGATCCGAAGATACAAATTCAGAGACTTGAGAATAAGAATATGACAATATGCCTCTCAAGACGTTAATGTGTAATATATATGTAAGCCGTATGATTAGATAAGTCCCATAGTGTTATGAGACAACCACTTATGTAATAGTATTCTATAAGAATACTCAGAAATATTATGTTTGATATAACATTATTATGTCTTCAGCAAGCCGAGGCAAGGCTGAAGTGAACGCAAAAATAACGATGAATCAGTACCTTAATACTAAACCACTTAAAACTAACTTATATCTAAATGACGCTTATGTTTTATACTGTGTTGATGAACACACGCATGACAAGAGTAATGTCTGAACGGGAGTCTCAGCGTGGACCGATTCTATACTATCCATATTGGGTATTTAGAGTTGCAAACCGATGCAAAACCCTCAGGTAAGTCAACAGACTAGCATTGAGAATATCCAAACGCTAGGAATAGATCCGAAGATGCAAATTCCGAGACTAACTAAGAATGTGATAATATACTTCTTTTAAATTAATGTATAATTTTGTAATAATAATAATACTCTTTTCTAGAAGAGTCATAATTATAATAATCTGGAGTCGATGTGGCATGACAATGACAATGATAATGGAATCAGTTAGTTGAGATAGCAAAATACGTATATAATATATAGATTTGTGTATCTTTGAACACTTAATACAAGCACCGAATTATTGTTCAATATGAATTATACTTGTTTGCATGGCTACAAAGGTACCCCTTGTATATATTACCTCTTTGACATTTAGAGAAGGCAATTCAGAACCCGTAGTATTACATATGAAAGAACCAAGTGTGACCATAGTACTGGGAATTGCACATCAATGCACAGTATTATTCAAGCTCCATGGTAGCAAGCCCAGCCCGAAAGCATGAGACAACTAAGTCAATAGTCTGTAAGATCGTTGAGCTTCGCACTTGCAGCCTCGCCCATATAGTATAAAAATTAGATTGTATGTAAATATATAATTGGGGTCTTTAACCACAAATGTTAGCAAACAAGGGTACAGATGTCTTATCGTATGCTAATTGGACGTCTTGCCAGAATAGTTCTAGCCAAGTGGTCCATTTCGCGAGTGTAAATAAATTACAAGCCCAAGCGATTCACCCTTTTCAAAGATCACGCGAGGGCATCGTTCAAAGACGAAGTTCTACCATGAAATTCGTGGTCCCCTAACAAATTAAGTGACTTATGAGAACCTCGATCCCGGACGTAAGCAGAGTTTAACTAAATTTAATATTAATATTTCCATAATAGTTACTAGAACCACATCTCTCAACTAAACGAATCACATTATCAAAGTAAGATACGTAAGCCCAATTCCATCAATTACAACTTTATTGTTAAACGCGGTCAATTTCAATTCAAAATAATAATTTTAGCATTTTAATCAATTCTGTGAATTTATACGTTCCGTTATATGATGTAAGTAGCTCAAATTATGCTTTAACTATCAAGTAGGGTAATATATACTTAAATGTTTAGAATAAGTTTAAAATATTAAAATCTGGATCATTTTATAAGAGTCTCAAGTCCATAACGCACACGTGATATACAGTTTATAATCATTGTAATGAATCACGCATTCATAGTTTCTAATATACTATTGATGGATCAACTATTTCTACTTAGTGACTTCAATTACTGCGTGATTCATTAGCAAAGAGCCGCGTCTAGATAAATCAAGTAAGTGGATGCACTGATCATAGCCCAATATTTATGACATTAAATATAAGATATTTAATAGCAGTGCGTTGTCAATCTAGAACTTGTAAACAGCAATATAATTATGTATTATATTAGATTCTCAATCACGATTGACAACTAAAATATCAACTGCAGTTATATGTCGTACGGTAGATGTTAAATCTGTAATACCCTTAATTCTAAATGAAACGTATATCCGCTCGAATGGACGATAATAATGTATGGAATAACAGTGTAGACCCAACACGTAGCATGCGAGCAGTGACGCAGAGATGCAGACGCTGTATATGGCACCCTTATGAATGGAGTAGCAGGGCCGACCCAACACGAAGCACGCGTGTAGCGGTGTCGTGATGTCGTCTGTACATGGCGCCCTCTCTCTCGTACGCACGAAACACCGGAAAGTAGAAAAGATTATGTTTATAAGGGGTATTCATAAGAAGTTAATAATTTTGATTACGGATTATAATTGAACGGAATAATAGAAGAATACTAAAAGAGTAATTCAAATACTAAAACTAATCAAGCAATTATTGCCCATGAAATATTCTGTTTAATCGATAATTATTCCAATAAAGTATAAACTAAATAATTAACCAATATATCATCAAAAAGTGGTATTCAATTAAAATAAATCCTAGCCCGCTCTCCATAACATTAATATAATATATTTAAGTTTAGAATTATTTTTCAATATGGCACACACTTAATTTGGAGGGTAGATTTTCCTATCTATTAAATAAACCAGAAGCAACACACCTGTTCAACGGAGTCCTGTCAAGACAAAATGGCTGACGCCTTTGAGCATCACTTGCGACCGACGAAGTATTAGATGCTGATGTAACTGCAGGTACTAAGCAGTTCCCGTAGTGTCGACTCCGCATTTCCACACCCTTCATCCCTGGATGATATGGCCTCTCGCCGATGGACATGAACCGGAAATGAAAAATATTTATTTAGTTACCTACCAACATTTATACACTGTACAATATAATGAGAGCTATAATCTAATACGGAAAGCAGCCATCCTAGCATCTTCGCTGCGGCAATCACCTTAGCTCACAACTAACCATACTTTGTAAGGGATCGAAAGACCCCCAACCCCCAACCGCAGTGAACGTATTAAGTATAATAGTGTGCTAAAATAATACCACAAGCTCACAGTGGAGTAGAATGGCACTGAATTCAAACCAAATTTAAGGGAAACACTATATCTAATAATCAAATATTAATGAATCGAAGTATTTATAAAACACCATTATAAAACAGTTTATTTAATTATTCACTTTGTAAGTATCATATTTTAACACTGATGCAATAGGCTTAACTCGTAACTAACCACACCTTGTAAGAGGTCGAAAGACCCCTACCGCATTGAACGTGTTAACACGTGGCGCATCTATACAACCTACATGAACCAATGCTGCGCGCTCCACTGGTCTACTACTGTCGACCAAAGAATACGGCAACCTAATAATTAATACAGAAAATATTTAGATAAACATGTTACGTTATTAAAATGTCACTCGATTATCTTCGTATTGCCGTTACGCTGAACATTATAAAGCAAGTTAAGTAAATTAAATCAACCGGACACACGCACGACCACAAGCAATGATTTATCATTATATTCCTGTCATAGATTGCAATTTAAGATCCAATCTGCATGAAAACCATCCAGACACGGGCCCTGTATCCAGACACCCCCACACAAGCCGGACCCCAACTACAAGCTAAAACTA
Organism: Thaumatotibia leucotreta; assembly: GCA_025490895.1. Taxonomy (NCBI): domain Eukaryota; kingdom Metazoa; phylum Arthropoda; class Insecta; order Lepidoptera; family Tortricidae; genus Thaumatotibia; species Thaumatotibia leucotreta. The sequence continues at coordinate 9,162 of JALPQI010019392.1, forward strand.
ATTCATTAAATTAATATTAAATAACTTACGTTCGCCCTTGTGTCGGTTTGCCGTAAACGTATAGTAGTCACTAATCAACCAGTACGATTCGTTACCACTTAGTAATTCTATAAAGCATTGTCGAAAGTATGTCGGAATAATAACTATTCAATATTTAGACTATGAATAAACACGATTAGCACAATTGAACACGCATAACAGAAACTAGATATTTGGGCACGCTCATCTGCAAAGAACAACGTATCCATTTAATTTTCAACAGAATCTGAATCTACCCACTTTCTAACATATCGCTGGAATCCCGTATGATTCGATGCACCTATTATTCTACAAATCACAAAGCAATTCCTATAAATATAAAGTATGCCAGAGGCGACGTACCATATCCATGTGGTGCATCCTTTGTGCGCCCAAATGCCGGGTGGTACCGCATTCCTATCTTCGAATTACGCCCAGGAATGGTGTTACTCGCCCTATGCCTCCGCTGCCGTAAAGCCTGCCTGCTATATCTGTGAACAATTCTAAACACGATATGCCTTACGAACTAAACTCACTGACTTCCTTACGACTCGACGCTCTGCCGACGAAAAAGCCTCGAATACCTGTTACACTCCCTTAAGTCAGATTCTCTCAACTCTCATTCTCAATCCCTCAATTGTTCGTTCATTCGACGTCTTTGAATCACCTCATACTGAACATCTTTTACCATTGGCTAACAACAAACTAGCTCGAATCTGATTGGTTGAAATTCTACCCGCGCTCTGTTTAATTCCATAGTATCCTGAATGAAAACACTGACGTACAATTGTAGGTCACGTGGTACGCGGCGACGTCATGATATTTTAAATCGAACGCCTACAAAAAGAATGAAAGCAAAGAATTATCTTCAATTGATGTCGATACGTTACAACAGATACGAGGTTGATTAAGAATAGCGACGATATGCTACTCCAAGCGCTCAGAGATTCATACCTGTAGCCGTACCATGAGTTGGAAAGTAGGATACGTTAGGTTTTACTCGATACGTAATGCATTATATTGCGTTCGCACTAACATATTGGAGAGAGCGCGATTGCCTGTTTTACATTTCGAGCAAAAATCTAACGTCTCCGATACTTACAAAGTTTTTATTTTTTTGGAATAGGAGGCTCAATCGAGCGTATTCCCATCTTAAAGGTCAGCAACGCACTTGTAATAGATTTAGATTTTAGATTTATTTATTTCACAAAATAAATTACAATATAAATTAAGTGTTACATTAATCTATATGAATTTAAATTATGATCGTCCAAAAAATAAAAATAAAAATTACACACATTAAAATAATGTCAAAAAATTAATATAAATAGGTAATAAAAAAAAAAAAATACAAATTCTTTATTTCAGACCATGGTTGCGATCCATATTTTGTTATTTTGTATAAAACAAAATAATTTAGCATTAGATATAAATTAACAATAGTAAAAACAAAGAACATCATAATTTCCGCCACCACATTTAAATACCTACCACGGGTGTTGCGGGTGTCCACGGGCGATACGACTGCCCCTGCCCCTATTCCATAAAATAAGAACTTTGCAAGTAGGTATCGGTAACGTTAGGTTTTACTCGATACGTAAGTACGAAGGCCATCGCGCTCGCTCTAATATGTCATTGCGAGCGCAATAGAATACATCACCTTTTGAGTAAAACCTAACGTATCCTTTACTTTTCAACATGGTACGGCTACTGATTTATACAAAACACTACGTCGCGTGACAAATTTGACTAGGTATTTCTCGAAAAACACAAAGAGGCAAATGACGTTACATATTCATGACGCCTGTCACTTTATGCTGGCACGTCCTGTTGTGCTTTATATGTCCCTTATGGAGCAATATTTTGTGTATACGTTTTATGACGTGATATGAGTGATGTCTATAGGTATGTCCGTTGAGTTAGTGGAATGGAAGAGTTGGATTTAAAGTTTATTTTACGTTATGAGGGTGAAAATAATTCTAAGTTTCATCTTCTTTGTCGATGCTACAAATTTTATGGGTCAACTTTATGCTACAAATTATGCAAAAAACTAGCGTGACTCAGGCGACCGTAACCATGGTAATAGCAGACAGAAAAAAAGTTGACCCATAAAATTTGTAGCATCGAGAAGGAAGATGAAACTTAGAATTCTCTTTCAGTGGTGGTCGCTACCTCATGACTGAGGAACCTGGACATCGGTGAAAGCTATACATATTTATCCACTAAGGGGGATATCGTAGTATATACGGAGTAGGGGATACTTAAAACGTAGAATAATATGTACAGTCGTCATCAGATAAATATTGTTACATCAGGAGCTTTCAAATAGTAGGTACATTACGACACAAGTGCGAAAAACTTGAAATTTTTACTACAGATGGTGCCTTTTTAGGCTCTAGTGCGAGAAGTGGGTCATTTTACGACAGGTCCAAAACTTTGGAGGGCCATCTGTACTAAAAAACGTCGTACGAGACACGTGCAAAAAGGGAATTCGTAACTCGTGTTGATTTAAAACACTCCCTTCAGTCGTGTTTGAAAAAATCGCCACTCGTTTCGAATTTCTTGTTTTTCGTACTTAACTATGTCGTAATGTACTATTTTAACGCCTTTATTACCATAACTATAGAGGCGTGTTCAGATATTTTTGAGCGGTCCGAACGCTGCGACATAATAATATATCTGATGGCGATTGTATTGTTTTTTATTTACTTTTTATTGACATTTGGAGATTCTTTACACCTCCAAATCATTATTATGATTATTTATTAACTGACATTGGGGACACTTTACATCTCCAAAATTATGTATTATTGACATTAGAGAATATACATCTCTAGTTTAATTTAATACTAGAGTTTATTTTACTGTGATGTCATATTTAAATAGGTATTGGCTGTTGTCTTTTAAACAATAAGAATAGTTGCTTTGTGATTGTCACTAAATTGTTAATTTTCTATTTTATTATTATTGTTAAAATCATGACGATTAGAGACCTTTTACATCTCTAAATCTTAATATCTCTTTATTCTGACAACTAGAGGACCTTTACATCTCTAGTAGTATAGATATAGATACTTAATAATGTTGCGAACTTGTACAATAATAATTATTTTTGTTTAATATTATGATCCTTTATTTATTTCTGTCTTTATAAAAATGTCTATAATAATCTTTTTTTTTATGTAATACATTCTTTAATGCATGTTATTTTAATAAGATGTATTATTATACTGTTTTGAAAAAATAAGTCCACCTGAGTTTCTTACTGGTTCTTCTCAGGAACGGCGTAGGGTTTGAACCAGTAGTAGATTTTTTTTCTCTCATGTCAGACGATTCGAAAGTGCTTATTAATAAGCTTACTTGAATAAAGAATAGTTTGACTTTGACTTATTATTGTATATACTAATAAACTTATTTTTTTTGTTACTCGCAGTAATAAATATCTACTGATTCTGCATTTAAATATAATAATTGAGAAAAAAACATCAGAAACAGAATATTTATAAATTAAATTTTTCTGTAAAGTCAACGCCAGGAGGGATAAACAGTATACACACGGACCGCAAAAGATTAATACATTTCTTTTTCCTAACTAGTGCGCAAAAACGAACTTTGCGCACGCTTCGCGCGCGCTAATTTCTCTTTTTGACGCACTTGTTATGAAAAAAATCGTACCTTACACGTGCAAAAAGTTTTCCCGCACTAGTTAGGAAATGTACTATTTATTCTCTTTGGTAAGAATCACTTTAAGAAATAATACTTGATGAAAATACACAAAACATACATTTTTATTTACCTACATATCAGAATTCACTGCCAAATTTAGTGTGACAGGGCTATTTGCATTTAGCTTTTGAAGCCTGAATTATGAGAATATACAAGTCTTTCAAAAATAAAACTGACAGACAAATTACATGTTACAGTTTCGCTAAGCATATTATGTTCTTTGCGTGGGTATATAACATAGACCACTTATCTAATAGACTATAAAATAGTGTTATTTATTGAAAAAAAAAATGTTTGTTTAAAATATAATGTTGTCTGTCAAATCACAAACCTTCACCCGAATCGGTTCACCAATTGTAAATATAGTATGAAATAAATAATGATATATTACACTTGCGTTCTAGTTAATGCTATAATTAACAGATGAACGTGAAAAATAAATGTTTTTGCCAGATAACGATATAATTTTTTAGTCAGACTCGTGTTTTTTAGTAATTTTACTGGTTTTCATTAACTAGAGTTTAAAGATATCTGAACTAGATAGAATTAAGTTGATAAGCATGGAGGCCAAACTATACGAATGACAAATTGTTATCTAACTTCAGCTAACATACAGGGTGGAAAGGGACGACGCTCCTTCCCGCTACCGACCGAGTCTAACCAACCATTACGACGAACTTTCAGTATAGTACGAGTACCACCGCCCATCACCGCCCCTCTCTTTATCCGTGCGGTGACGGAGTAAGAATACAAAAATCACCGCCCCTCTCTTCCCGTGGGTGTCGTAGGAGTCGACTAAGGGAAATACTGAGTAACCAGCTTCTCAGCCGGTGGTAGGGTATTTTTACTAGTACCCGCCTGGTTGGCTACCACCGTACATTCGGTGTAAACGCCCGTGAAATGACTTACCTTCGTGTTTGCCGTGTTTCGGGGTCAGCCGGTGTATTTACCAGCATCTAGCGGGCCAGCAAGGCGGTGGCAACTAACAGGTTACTGATTGTCTCCTGTTCGTTGCCGCCGCGATTTGGGTTCTACTTTTCACTTACGATCAGGTGGAGTGGAGCCACTTTGTTGTGCCAACGTTATTTTTATTGGGTCGGCAACGCGCATGTGACACCCTGAGGTTGCAGGCGCCCATAGGCTACGGTGACTGCTTTCCATCAGGCGGGCCGTATGCTTGTTTGCCACCGACGTGGTATAAAAAAAAAAAAAAAAACCAACATAGAAATATCTTTAAAATAATTTAACACCTTTTACAAAGTGATTAGTTAGAGTTCAATAGTATGGAAAAGTCAATTTTCCATGTATGCTTTCGATGTTGGTGCCATACTGAAAGTTCATTGTAATGGTTGGTAGACTCGGTCGGTAGCGGGAAGGAACGTCGTCCCTTTCCACCCTGTATATCTTGGGAGGTCTTACACAAACGACCTAGTCCCACGGTAAGCTCAATTACTTAAAGGCTTGTGATGTGGTTACCAAGTGACTATATATAAAAATACTAAAATATATAAACAGCTACGACCAAGAAACAAATATTTGTGATAAATAAATACTCAAATAATGCTCTCGCCGGGTTTCGAACCCGGAACCTTCAGCTTCGTAGGCAGGGTCACTATCAACTAGGCTGCGGAGGCCGACGAAAAAGCTATACGTTTCTTTGGTGTCTATAGGACGGACTCTAAGAAGCGAAGAATTATTACAATATGTATGAGTGCTCGGAGGCGTTATTTTCGTTTATTGCGTCCCTCCGTCCACGTACGTAATAAAAACTCAAGGAATATCAACTTTTATTGTGAGTGGGGATCGAATGACAATTACGCTAAAATATGGCTTCGATTGGATTTAAATTGTCGTGAGACATGATAACTATAAATACAAGGTGCCCATGAGGAAACGGAATAATTTTAATCACGCATTTCTGAGGCAATAAGAAAGAAAAAAATATATATACAAATGAGGAAATTTGGCAACAAAATTTTTTTTTTTGACATGTTTTTTACAATTTTTGAATGTATTTTCATATAAAAAGTAGTTATAAGATAATTTTTTCTTAAAAACACCATTTTTAAAGGTTGTATTTCTCACTTTTTGACAACTATCAATGAGGATATTGACACTATTCTTCATAATGGCATCAACGCCATTAAAAAAGCCTTTTGGTACTGAGTAATAATAAGATTTTTTTTTAAACTGGTAATAATAACTCTGAAACTAGGCGAAATCCACAAAAGTGTACATGACATTTTAGTCTTAAAATAGGATCAGGAATATGCTGTTCAAATTTTTCTCCTTCCTCATGTTGGCACCGTGTATAATTAAACGGTTAAACTCACATGTATTTAGTCACCACGTGCGACATGTTTCGGAGAGCCTAGTTAAATAAATAAATAAATATCTTGGAACATCTTACTCAAATCGACCTAGTCCCACGGTAAGCTCAATTTAAGGCTTGTGATGTGGGCACCAGGCGACGATATATATAATAGATACTTAAATACATAGACAGCCTTGACCAAGGAACAAATATTTGTGATAAATAAATACACAAATAATGCCCTCGCCGGGATTCGAACCCGGAACCTCCAGCTTCGTAGGCAGGGTCACTACCAACTAGGCTACGGAGGCTGACAAAGACATGATAACTATAAATATAATTAAACGGTTATACTCACATGTATGTACTGAGTGCTTGAAATTGAGACCTAGGCTCTCAGAAACATCTATCACGTTTAATTATATTCATAGTTACAAGAGATATTCATAGTTACGGTTCCGATCCGTAACTTTTCTCTCTTTCTGTTTGACGTAATTCTTTTGAAACCCTTGTGATGTCCCGTGTATAGTTCGGGAAATATTATTTGACCGACTCTTATCTTACTTACGACCTTTTGTTTTGCATCATTAACAATCGACTGCTGATTGTCTAGTAAGTGTTAACACGAAACAAATGGTCGTAAGTAAGATAACAGTCGGTCAAATAATATTTCCCGTACTATACAAATGTAATTTAATAGTACATTACGACACAATGAAATTCGAAACGAGTGGCGATGTTTTAAAACGCCACCGATAGGGAGTGTTTTAAATCGTCACGAGCTACGAATTTCGTTTTTGCACGTGTCTCGTACGACGGTTTTTAGTACAGATGGTCCTCCGAAGTTTTGGACCTGACGTAAAATGACATACTTTTCGCACTAGAACCTAAAAAAGGCACCACCTGTACTAAAAATTAATATTTAGTCGATTATTAATGTAGTTTTCTATGTTGTAATTGTTAATTTTAATCTATTCTATTGATATAAATATGTTTCTGTTTTATTGACATTCGAACATTTTGTTCTTACTATTATAATTTTTGTTTTAGGTTTAAGCGATTGTTACTTTGTGTATCTTCATTATTTAAATATTCTGTTGTTATAATAGTCTGGTTGTTATAATATGGTTATAAAAGTAAAATACAATACAATATACAAAAACAATATAAAATATAAACACATTATAAAAACCTAACCTAGGGTGCCGCCGGCAACGGGGCGGGCCCGTATCTTCATTATTATTATTTTATTATTGACATTCAAAAGTGCTGTATTCTCCTGCCTACATGAATAAATGCGTTTGACTTTGAATATAATGAAGAATAAATATGTATTTTCGGGATATTGGCACTATTGTAGGTAAATTATGTACACAATAGTTTTAGTATTAGTTAATATTGTTTTTTTTTATGATCTCATTCCCAGAATCATGCTTGGAAAGTGCTATGTACTCCTTAATTGTCATACTGTATCAGACTAAGTACTTAGAACTATTAATATTATTGTGAAATGTGTAATACATATGATGTGGATGTACTGAAATAAATAAAATAAAATAAAGAATATAACTGTACTTGGGAGTAACGTAAAATATTATGTAATGTATGTAAAGTCCATTTCAAATACGAAAGCCCGATTCTACTTGAGAAAGTCATTAGGCGACAACAATAGGATCAGTGATAGCAAAAGATACTTGGCCAGACCCTTTTGTGGCGTCATATTTTTCGGTGTACGACACGTGCTAATTTTTAGTGGACCAATTAAATGACAAAAGTTTCGAGCGGCATCGGGCCTTCGTGTTTGAAATGGACTATATCTAGCGTCGATCAAAAAAAATCGTAAATTTTTTCTGTTAATTCCTTAAATTACACATTTGTTATCTGCACCTACATGTCCTTCATACATCGAAAGTCCAATGTGCCATTACTTCACATTTCAAGCACCAATATGGGGTGTGTATAAAATGTGGGACATTTTGTAACTTTTAGAGAGGCTTTTTCATTGCGTACTAAAAGAAGTAATTCAGTGCCAGCAAGCATACATAATAAATAACTTACTTTGAAAACCTCATATAGCATACATTGAATAAAATAAAGGCTTTGTTTCGTACACGTAAGATTGAAATACGTCTGTCATTGTCCTAAAATAAAATGAGTTAGTACTCCTAAAATACTAACCTTGAAACATTCTTTGGATTTATGAAGGAGTTGGTCCAATTGCTTGCCGAAATAATAGGTTAAGAGAACTAGAACAGAAAGCATCGTCGATTAACAATCAAAACTCACTTTCCTCGTAAGGCCCATGGTCCTACCTGTAGGACTTATTAACAACGCACAAAGGACCATGGGCAGAAATGTCCCCACTCACCAAGAGAAATGAAACATGTCTCATTTAATAGATCTTAGCAACCTGATGATTTGTTACTATGACGAGGATCGCCATATACAGGTTGGAACGGAAATACGATCTTTTCCGCTACCGACCGAGTCTACCAACCATTACGATGAACTTTCAGTATGGGACCAACATCGAAATATAAAAAAAAATTAACCCCTAATACAAAATGAGCGATTAGTTAGAGTTCAATAGTATGAAAAAGTCAATTTCCCATGTACGTTTTCAATGTTGGTCCCATACTGAAAGTTCATCGTAATGGTTGGTAGACTCGGTCGGTAGCGGGAAAGATCGTCGTTCCGTTCCACCCTGTATATGGGGTTTTCTTGGAAAAGCGTGTTTTTTTACATATTTTTTGCTCATTTCATTGAAAGTTTTTTCTATACTAGTTGATTGATAAACAAGCATGCGGGGCTGCGTGATGGTAAACAGACACCGCAGCCAAAACGGATATAACAACTCATGGTTATCACGTACGCGTTACCGATCATGTGACGTAAAGATCTTATGCCATAATACCCAGTAATTGCTCTGCCATGTCTCACCCTTCAAACAAAACACGGTTTTCCAAGAAAACCCCACATATACGGCGATTCTCGTCATACTAAATAATCATCAGTTGGCCAAGATCTATTAAATGAGACATGTTTCATTTCTGTTGGTGGGTGAGGACAGTGGAAATGGTCCTTTAAATTCTATTTAATTAGAATAGAGTTGCATTTGTTTTGTAAAATTTTCTGTCAAACTGCAATCAAAATTATTACTTGCCGAGTAGGTGAAATTTTCAACGGCAATTTTCGGAAATTTCTTTTATATGGCTGGTCTTTAGGAGGCTATAAAAACTGTCACTTACTCTTAGCAACCTCTTATGTCAGTGTTGTTACAGAACTGAGATACGAGGTTTGGTTTATTTCGTGTTTTGCTTGTCAACCGTAAGTATGTTATCTTTAGCTGTTACCCATTTTTGCATATTTTATTTTTCGTTAAGTATTTTTTTCCATTCAATACATATATTTTTTTTATATCGTACATTTTTATATAAATAAAACATGCAGTATTATTCGAAACATAGGTAAATAAAAATATTAGCGATGTATCTACATAATCCGCCATGAACGTTTTATTTTTATTCAATATAATTAGCATCACATCAGCCGAAACCTCAGCCTGCTGATAGATATAGATATACATAGGCCTCCCCCAAAGTGTGCCACAATGACCGGCCCTGCGCCACCCGCATCTAGCGGACTCCTGCGACCTTCACCAGGTCAATAGTCTACCTTGTGGGAGGCCTTCCCACGCTGCGCTTTCCGGTCATGTACCGGATCCTCAGAGGTGTCACATGTCGAACAATCATACACTTAAATTACGTGAGTGACCCGATTCGATAATATTTGGATAAGTTGAGAATCACGTTAGTTATTACTCTGACATTTTGGTAACTATAAATAATTCAGCCGTGTGGTGACGGCAATAAGAATACATTTGTCGCCACCTCAACTCCTCCTGCGGGTGTCGTAAGAGTCGACTAAAGGATTGAAGTGTCACTGACCACTATTTGATAAAATATTGATGATGGGCAGCAGCGTAATCATAGTGGACACATTACTGCGATCGCCAATCCGCTTGCCCAGCGTAGCGATTATAGGTATTTCCCTCCTAAATAATGCGTTTATATGCATAGTTAATAGGAGAGGCCTACGTCCAGCAGTGGACTATCATAGGCTGATGATGATGATGATAAATAATTACATATTATGCAGTGTACCTACTGTAGGTGAGTGAGATGATATGATAACGCTGTCTCGCTTGCGTCAACAATAACATTTCAAGCCTAAAGGAAAATTGTTTCATGTTATAACTTGTGATGTGGCATGTACATGATAGGTTTATGAAAGAAAATATTAAAGAAAATTACCTAATATTAAAACAACTTGTTTCTCGACATGTGCTTATGACATATTTGTGGTCCTTTATTATGTAAAAATAAATTGCTTTTTTAGTTTTTTTCTTTGCTCATTCATTGCTTCATGGCTCGAACGAAATTTATAACTGACATTATGATTACATTGTTTAAATAATTGTTTCGCTTTATGATATAAAGTTTAATTGGATAGGATCCGTTTCTGATGTTTTGGATGAAAGTAAAAAATAAATATGTTTTCATCACACTTGCTGTCTAAGCGCGCCATTGCTTGCGTGCGTAGCGGGAGTAATAGAAAAGTGAAATTCCCTAGGGTGTAATAGAAGGGTCAGTACGCCATTTATTAATATTATGTCTTAAAACTTATTTTTTTGTTGGCAACTGCGATGAAAAACATTGTATGCATCACGGTCGGTAAGCGGAATACTAACTCGAGTCATAAAAGCCCTCCACCTAACGGCATCGGGCTTCTAACACTCTCGTTAGCAATTCCGTACTTACCTCCCTTGATGCACAATGTACTATTATTAGTATGTTTATTTTTTACTTTCTTCCAAAACCACCATAATATATCTCTTTCCATGGGTGTCGTAAGATAAGAGTCGGCTAAGGGATTGAAGTATCACTGACTATTTATTTATCTAACATTGATGATGGGCAGCAGCGTCATAATGGACACACTAATACGATCGCAATCCGCTAGCGTGGCGATTATGGGTATTTACCTCCTAATGCGTCCATACGCATAGGCTAAGTAGAGGCTGTGGACTTGTATTAGGCTGATGACGATGTAAAAGTATATCACACGTAATAATAATAACCTATCAATTATCACACATTTCGTCTTTATTTATATATATATGTATATATATTTATATTATGTATTAATTTATATATATTATCTATTATATTATGTATTGCATGCATATGTTATTTTAGTAAGAATATTTGTGTCGTAGGCGTAGGGTAGTTTCATTGATAGTAAGTAGTAAGTAATCTTGTATAGCACCGCCCACAACTTCTCTGCTTTGCCTTAAGGTTGACTGGTAGAGAATGCCTTTTGGCATTAAGTTCGCCTTTTGTACATTAAGGTTTTCTTTTGTGCAATAAACATTAAATAAATAAATAAATAAACCTTTTTGTTGTAATGTTTAAGATTACGTACACAATATTATAATAATATTTATTTAGTCAAGTACATAATGAACTCATTACTAGGGTTAGGAATTTTGGTGGACAGAGAACAGTGGAGTCGTTGTTTATTTTTTTATGATTGACTGAATAATTAATCATTCTTTGTAATATAGTTTATGATTATTATAATAATAGTTCC
>JALPQI010019393.1:0-16029 GCA_025490895.1 Thaumatotibia leucotreta
AAATACCAATAATATCCGGACTTAAACGGTGAACTGCTTGATAAATTGGATCGCCTTCTTAACAACTGTATTCGTTTCATCTTCTGTCTCCGTAAATTTGATCATGTATCCTCTTTCCGCTCTCAGCTTGGCTGGCTTCCTATCCGTCAGCGACGTATAATATTCGCATGCTTTGCACTCTCTTTTCCATTCTTTATGACCCACATTCCCCCGAATACCTCAAGTCTCTCTTCAAATTCTATGGCGTGTCTCGTGACCGTCAACTCCGTTCTTCTGGCAATTTGTCTCTTTCCATCCCTCTCCACCATACTGGTTTTATGTCTAACTCCTTCTCTGTCCTGGCCGCTCGCCTCTGGAACAATCTTCCACTTGATATTAAAAATTCCAACAGCAAACTAGCTTTTAAACATTCTGTCCGTGCTTTCTTTGCTAGCAGATTAAACGATTAGACAACTAGGTTCAAATTATCACACATTTCGTCTTTATTTATATATATATATATATATATATTTATATTATGTATTAATTTATATATATTATCTATGATATTATGTATTGCATGCATATGTTATTTTAGTAAGAATATTTGTGTCGTAGGCGTAGGGTAGTTTCATTGATAGTAAGTAGTAAGTAATCTTGTATAGCACCGCCCACAACTTCTCTGCTTTGCCTTAAGGTTGACTGGTAGAGAATGCCTTTTGGCATTAAGTTCGCCTTTTGTACATTAAGGTTTTCTTTTGTGCAATAAAGATTAAATAAATAAATAAAATAATCAAGCACTATTTTGCTGTTTTCATGGTTTTGGATAATCTATTGGTAAGAGTTAATTAAATACCATAGGTTTTGCAATATTATTTAATGACGTACATAAATTGTAAATTAGACAAATTATGAATACAGTTAAGGGCAAAATAAGGTGTATGTAGGTATAATAAATGTGCCCAAAAATATGTCCTGCTACACTTTAATTCTGTGTAATAAGAACGTCGTATTGTAACATATTTATAAGAGAATTCTTTCGGTACATCTTTTTGCACTTGACTGTACAAGGTTTGTTTACGTTGTCTGCAACTTTAGCCGTACGATGAGTTGGAAAGTAAAGGATACGTTAGGTTTTAATTGATACGTAAAGCATTCTATCGCACTTACACTGACATATTGCAGCGAGCGCGATGGGCTGCTTTCGCAACGAGAAAAACTTAACGTTACCGATACTTGCAAAGTCATGGTATGGCTATTTCTTTAAAATAAAGTATAATATAAGTAACTAATATTTTCCGAAATTTCCTATTTCAAGCACTTAATATCAATATACCTAATAAAATTTATTTAGCTACACGATGAGCTTAGGTACTAGTATTCTCTGGTCTGTGGCTTAGGTATGGAGTCTTTTCTTTTTTGAACGTTATGTTTTTCATATTATTTAGTTATTATTGGGTATTAGAGGACTACGTCCTGCAGTCAAACGGTAAGTTTATTGTATGCTATAATAATAATAAATAAATCAAATAAAAACAAACACTGCTGAGGCAAACGATGAATGAATTCATTCATGTTTTGCGCTTATTTAAATACAGTAGAGCCTTGATAATCCGTACATAGGCTAATCCGAACGTCGCTGTAATCCGAACTCCCGAGTGACCCCTTCCTCTTTCGCTGTGGCACCTGACCCCAGTTTTTATCTATGGATTGTAATTAATTTATCAGGTGCGCGTCTCTTAGTGTATGCCACATGATTTGAGGTTATTATTGTTAAAATAAAACCGTTTAATATGGATCCTACACCAAAGCGTAAACACAAAACTTTGACTAATTCTCAAAAGTGCGCTATAATGGATGCCTTAAAAGATGGAGTGATTGCAACCTCACTTTCTGAGAAGTACGGTGTTCGAAATGCTACAATTAGTGACCTGAAGAAAAAGCATGAATTCCTTGTTTTTGTTACTTACAAGTGTCAATAAATATGTTTTTTTTTGCGGATTTACAAGTTTTTTATTTATACCATACTATAATCCGAACGCTCTACTAATCCGAACAGGGGGTATTTTTTTGGTGTTCGGATTATCGAGGCCCTACTGTATTTACCTATGCAGCTAAGAGTGGAGATAAGATATCTGTGGTTATAGGTACTACAAAAAAATCTGAAATTGCACTTTATCGCCGTAACAATAGAGGTATATTCAGATATTTGTGGGCATCTTGGCTGCTCCGATATATCTGTTGGCGACACTACATTCATAGGTATAAGGTATAACATAACGAAATAGACATAAATACTATTATTGTAAGGCGGCATTTACTTTGAACAATGTCGCAGTGATAACCCACATTGTAAAGATATAATTTACGTCAATAGCTTTTTATCTGCATTCTACCACTGCTATCAAAAAAACACGGCGGCAAATTTGAAAACCATGTTATGAGAACCAATTTTCGATAGATACAATTTAAGCGTGAGTTTGCAAGTTTACAGTTCACAACCATATTAGGGAACGGTCCCGGTTCTGAATTTGTATGGCAAGAACCGGGAATTCCTGGTTCCGGTACTGTGTTTGTATAGAAAGCCAGCAGTACTGGCCGCCCACCCTAAACAATATCGAACAGGTCAAGTAGGAATTGAATGTGTAAAGTGCAAAAATATAGATCAGACGTATAAAAATACTTAAAATACCTATGTGCACTAGGCTTTAAGTGTTGGTAATAAGAACGTCGTAACATATTTATGAGAGTATTACCTATTTCAATACGTGTAGATACGAACAGGATATTATTTTCGCCATACCTACTTAATTGAGACCACAATAGTGTTGCCAAAATTACACCACAGACAAAATGTTTGGTCCTTGAAAGCGATAGATTCTATGGTGGGAGCCGGATGCTGTTGATAATTAATAGGTATTTATTTTCGCAAAATTTACTTTTATAGATGTTTCGTCAGTAATGTCAATGTCAATTATAATGAAAAGTGTATGAAGTAAAGCAATGCCAAATATATATTTTTCTAAGAAATACCCAATGGTATCCGTACAAATTCTGAATCATTTTGTCTCAATACCTATCCCATAGCGCCATCTACAATTTTATTAACATTCATTGGCTTTTCCCACAAGATTACTAGGATTGCTTTAGCAATAACAAGGAGTACTTCCTTGTTATTGCTAAAAATAGTTATATCTATTTACGATTATCGCTATGCGCTATTATTACGCTTTTCGTCACTAAAATTAGTTAGCTCTACTTAGTACTTTCGATTTTCAAGTAGAGTTCTGCAAAGGCGGTCAGGTAACGGGCTCTACAAATTTGTTTGCTGCGGTGCGGTTATATTAGAACACTCGTGCACTGGATAAAGGTGCGTGCAGACCAAAAGAGCATTCGCTGTTCTATCCCCCATTCTACGAAATCAACGAATCACGTTTCGTGTAACGATCGAATTTCGTAGAGTAGGGGGATAGAACAGCGAATGCTCTTTTGGTCTGCACGCACCTTAAGGTGCTGTTCACGAAAATTAAGGAAAACAGAGAAATACTAATGTCATTTAAGGAAAATGCGTCACATCTTCCGCTTTAGAAATAAGTATAGAGCTCTTAGAGGAAAATAAAAAATATTTACATAATATACGTAATTATGACTAATTATATTCAATCCAGTTTGATTTAATATTATTAATCGTATTACGTAGATTATGTAAATATTTCAGCGCTAGCAAGTGCCGAGGGTTTGCTTGCATGTGCTACTTTTGCTGCAGGATCAATAATTTAAAAGGCATCACACTACTAACCCAAGTCACCCAATGTACGCAGTGCTACAATAAATACAGCGAAGTGCGAAAAAATCTCACCTCGTAAACAAATCTTCACGAATTTCAGGATTATAAATAGATCTATTTACACGGAAGAATAACAAGGCACTAAAAAGACACCACAAGTTTTTTAGACACTATAACAAGCACATATTTTGAAAGGAATGTTACGGTCAAAATTATTTAGAGTACTATGTTTAGCGATCGCGACCCTGCTAAGGTCGTTTTAGACGGAACTCGCACGCTACAACCGAAGCCACGCGAGTACGGCAGCCAACTGGCGCCGTGCCCTGACACTCGCGTCCACAACTCAAGGTGTAAAGTTCACATCAACGAAGACCCGCTGGTCGCATCCCGCCATAATGCACTGCCCTCCAAGCTTGAAGAACTTTCAGAGCTGACCAGGTGTCAGGCTAGCTGGTGACGTGCTGTTCACACCGTACGATTTTTCTGCTATGTGAATTGTCATATTTGACGTTGTCACAAAATGTCAAGAAATTACAGTTCACTGAAAAAAAATCACGCCGTGATCTTGAATTTCTACGATAAGCGGCCTTTTTATGATTTTTGTTTGGAGTATCGAGATATGTATGGCGTCTTGGGACCTACGCTTAAATATAACACTTTCTGAATTTATGATAAAGTTCCTGTAGTGAAAGTAGATTGCTCACCGTAACATGGCCGTTCTGCTCCATCTCCGAGACAGCACACGTGCTGGAAACTCACGCGCGACTGACGGCACGATGCACGCCCGCCTTGTGCACTACTCCCGCTTCTACTGATAACCAAAGCCTCTAATCAGTTATATCTCCGTTTACACAAATATTGTTTTTTTTTTAAGTATCGCGTAATATTGTACTTATGATTTAAAAAATACGTTTTTTTTTCAGTTGTCTTTAAATCGTAGCGTTTGTACGTCGGCAACACGAATCTAACACCTTTGAAGTTGCAGGCGTTTTCAGGCTTCGGCAACCGTTACCATCATTTGTGCCGTGCGCTTGTTTGCCGCCACCCACGCCGTATAAAAATGAGCCCCTTAGTAATCGAGATTCTTGTAAATAAGTTTGCCCCAAAGATATATTTTCTTATTCTTTCAAATAAATATACCCAATGGTAGAGGGAATCCATGGCAAATTCTCAAGCAATGGTAATAAGCAGTGGCCAAAATTTCGTACTTTATACCATGACAAATTGTTAATATGTTGAACAACATACAGTAAGTAGGTATCATCAGCCAAAAATGTGTTCTAATACCTCCTCTACGGCTTTATTAAATTATAGACTTGAAAAGTGGGAAACCATATTTTTGGGTTAGGTACATTGATGCAGCACCACCGGGTCACAGCGTCGTGCCGGCATGGGGATGGTGGTATCGATATCCGCTTAGTCCAGTGGGTTTCTTGTATTATTGAGGTGACACATGAGGTCACCATACAACGACGCGATAGCGACTGGCGTAAGTATAGTATTTACTAAGTGTACCCACCGTCAGGTGTCGCAGTAAGTTTAACGCGCACTTACTTTCTATAAGTATTTCTGCTCATGGTAAGCACTAAGTACCGTATCATATCATGAGCTACCGCTACGTTAGTATTAAGGCGCGTTTACTTTCTATCCATCCTGCTCGTACTCACGTATTGGCCGCGGCAGCTCATGGTATAGTTCGAGAAATATAATTTTCACCACACTGCTCGTAAACACGCTGTTTGTCCCAGGCGCGGATCCAGGGGGGGGGCAATGGGGGCGCCTGGTTTGTCCTTCAATTTCAGAGCGCAAAACTGTGTTTTAATCTCTAGAGGTTAAAGTATTTTTTTTTTAATCTCCTGGATAGACTAAAGCAAGACTAAAGCAATAACTTATACGGCCTGAGAGTGCAATAAGCTTTTTGACGTTTGAACTAGACAGTACGTTCGAAAACTCAATAGTTTCAAACAGATTCTTACACATGAACCTTTCGTAATATTATATTCAATATGCTAAAATCCAAATTAAATACCACATTTTGTTGTAAAAGGCTTTCAATTAAAAGTTCTGAAAATACGACAAATAAAAACAATAGGAGAATGAAAGTGTTGACACTATGCAAATTTCAGAACGCATCCGAATTTTTTTTGCCATTATTTTTGGGTAGTTGCGAGATGCAAAAGTGGGATAATTACGAAAATCACAGAAAAATCGCCAATAACTACATGAGTCTCATTTTGGAATTATCCTGAATTTTTAAGCATTGCCACGCCAAAATAAATATTTGAGGTTATTGTTTTATTATTTGTTGATTTGTTTATTTTTTGGAAGTTGAGGACTTGCAAATAAATACCTTCTAATTTGTTATGTTTGAGTTTTATTTCGCATGTTTCCTCGTTTTAGTGTGGTGAAAAATGTTTAAAAAATACGTTTTTTAAACATTTTTCACCACAGCATACGTTAGCTGCGCTCGTGGTTCAAATTCTGGAATCTTTCGCTTGCTCGGGTTTCAATATTTGCACGAGAGTTAAACAATCACTTTGCTCCCTAGTAAAACAAATAACTATTGAATGTTTATTGTTACTATAATGTAGGTAGAAAGTTACCAATTTACGTATATTTCACGAACTATACGGCCCTACTATAATCCAGTGGCGCTGACACGGGTACGCAGCATCCTGTGAGTCCTGTCACAGAATATAATTATATGGTCCTGTGAGTAGTTACTGGATCGAAAAAATAGATTCAGCACTGGATGTGCCTATTTTGAGCTGGCATCGTAAGTTTAACGCAAAGTTTCTCATAGGTACTCGAGTATTATTGCGAGCCAGACAGATAGAAACGAAATATGCTTTAAACTGGACGCAATTCTGCTTGAATCATCTTTAAAGGTGCATGCAGACCAAAAGAGCATTCGCTGTTCTATCCCCCTACTCTACGAAATTCGATCGTTAAGGTGCGTGCAGACCAAAAGAGCATTCGCTGTTCTATCCCCCATGCCCCACTCTACGAACTCAACGAATCACGGTTCGCGTAACGATCGATTTCGTAGAGTAGGGGGATAGAACAGCGAATGTTCTTTTGGTCCGCACCTTAAGTATCTACATTGACCCAAGAGCCGTACCATGAGTAGGCAAGTAACGCTTACGTTAGTGCCTACTCAATACGTAAAGCAGTCTATCACGCTCCCACAGATGCATTGGAGGACAGTATTTAATGTATCGAGTAAACGCTAACATAACTTGCCAGGTTTTACTCGATACGTAAAGCAGGACATCGCCCTCGCTCCAATGGGTCAGTGGATCAGTGCGAGCGCGATGCATTACGTATCGAGTAATATCTAACTGTATCCTTTACTTTGTAACTCATGGTACGGCTACAGATAAGTACCTACTCTGGATCAAAGTAAATCAGCCAGAATATTTACGATATTACGTATAACACATACTATTATGCGCTAGGTTAGTAGAGCTCACTTATCTAACTACACTTACCATTATTTTTTTCGTTGAAGCAGCAATTGAAATCTATTAATTTACTCCAATAAAAATGAACAGAGGCATCTAACGTCAAATATAGTGACTAAACATACAACTTAATTCATATGATGATATTGATGATACATTATCGATAGACATTCGATTTCTAGTACGAGATAATAATAAAATTAATCATTATTATGATTTATGAATCATAGAACATTTTTTTTATTATCATGAAAAATCTTGATAAGTAGTCACCATTATGATCAAACTAATTACTAATATTGTGGGAACTCGTTTCTTATAATGCACACGGATATAATGCAGGATAACCTGTTGATACAAACACCATGAATACAATTGTTAATACTCAACGAGTGTTTTTAATCTTAAACAAAAGTGTATTTATGAATCTGAATTCCAAACACCTATATGCATCATTACCCCAACAGAATTCTTGATCACGTTACGTGATTCTGGATTTCGACACTCTAGATCGTCGTTACATAGGTACTGGACAACCTGCAAGTGATGATAATTATCAATGTTACATGATCTCTGCACTACGAGTATATAAATTACATCTAGTTCCTTACTGGTAATTGTGAAGCTGAAGTCACTAAAGTAAGCTAAAGAAGTAACGTAGGTAAGTAAGCTACAACTGTAGGCAGTGCAGTGCATGGAGAGCCTTTATAGTAATAAACTCCCACTTTGCCACTTTCTATATGGACCGAATTTGCTTGTCTTTACACGTACCTAAATATCCCATGTCTCCGCATCCACCATCCATCGTGTAGGTACTATAAAAGAAGTGGGACTATGTATTGATGAAAACGACAGTGAAAAAAATATGTCGAGGCAAATGCTATACGAAAAGTGGCGAATTGGCTACAAAACAAGGAGTAGCGCTATAGGCGAACTGTTTGAATTCGGATTATTCCTTTGAGGTTAGTAAATAATAAGTTTCCTTTGATTATTTTACTTTACTAACACACTTCCATAGTTTCCATGAATATTAAATTTCCCTCCCAATTGTTTTTCCTATCAATACTCGAAGCTACTGCCATCTCTTGGCAGGAAGTGCCAAGTGTAAGTCTTAGTAATGACCAAGTAATTACTAAAGTTGCTAACATTGTATTTTGGTTATATGTTATTTTAATATTATTATACTGATGTGAAAAATATTTTGTTATTATTTATTATAATTATTTTTTCTTACATGAGTTTAATTTTTTTTGCTGCTCTTTTGGTCGCTGTAAGCTGTTAGTTTCAATGGAGTGTGATAACGAAACGCATACGTCGGCCATATTTTCCCGACGTTCACGACATTCGTGTAGCAAACGTCAACAATTCGTTTACGATTATAAAATAGCAATTTAATATTTTCAAGTACTCCGTTCTTAATAATCTCTAGTGCCCGCTTTTGCTTTAATGTAAAATGAATAGAACTGAAGGTTTGGTACAACGTAAACACGTTGCAAAAGACAATAATTCAGATGGTAATTTGAAGGAAAACCACGACATCGATGATAAGAAAAATGATAAAAGCTATGATGACGGAGATTCAAAAGAAACAAGATTGACATTAATGGAAGAAGTATTACTTTTAGGATTAAAGGATAAAGAGGTAATTCGAATTTGTTTCAAGATATTCCAATATTGGGCCGATTAGATTTGTTTCGTCCCCTCTCATTGTGTTTATTAATGACGAATGTTTCAGGGTTACACATCGTTTTGGAATGACTGCATATCTAGTGGCTTGAGAGGATGTATTCTAATCGAACTGGGTTTAAGAGGTCGCGTAGAACTAGAAAGAGCTGGTATGAGGAGAAAGGGACTGTTGTCTAGGAAAGTCATTGTAAAATCAGGTAATTTAACTTGCCTCTCTCTTTTTACCATTTACCTGATTATAGCTGCCAAGTAATAGATGCCTCATGCTTTTTACATAACTTGTAATTAAAATTAATTGGATGTATGATATAAGTAGCTAGTCAGTGTATACAAATATCTAAAGTTACCTATTGATCACACATCAAAACAAATTAATGTGTAATGTTACAAACATTACGCCTGATTTAAAGATTAAAACTGGAGATTGTAATGCTTCTACTTACTTTCTTTGGAACATCCAAAGGCAATCAGAACTCATTTATGGAATCCGAAGTTTTCAATTGTCATTAGAATAAAAAAAAGTAAACAAATATACCATACTTCCACACTTTCCATAGCATTTGACACCTTTGTCACATATTGTGAAACATGTTCCCAGATATTTTTATATGTTTACTAAATATTAATCAATTCAACTTAAAATGTATGTGAACTTCAAGGTTTAACTTCATAGTAATACCAAGATTGTGTTCTAAAAGTGTGTGATTATGGAATAATGCATGTTTTATGTATGTTTACACTTTTTTTAGATTCTTCTGACAATTGGTATACAGCCATAGTAGTACAAGTGAAAAAAAATCCTTACTTAGGGAAATATTTTTCTTGTATGTATTTTACTTTTCCCTTTTGGGATATGCATTTAGATATTAACATACTCATAAACCTAAAGATTGATGGACAAAATATTGTGTGTTTGTCTTTAACTTGTATAATTAGAAGCAGACCTCCACCACAAATGGACTTTATGAAATAGCCGTCAAAGTCAATTTTGATTGCACTTCTTGATGCTGATACATACGAAATCAATAAATAGCACTGAAAATAAAATTTTATTATGAACATTATAAATTGGTACTTTATCAGTGTTTCACCATAGTTAGTTAACAAGCATAGAATTTAATTGTGTATGGTTATGGTAATTACAGTACATATGATACTTAAAGGGGAAAAAATCCTACTTATTAATTTGAATTATTCAAATCATGTCTATAATTTTCAGATACGCCTACAGGGGATGTCCTGTTGGATGAAGCATTGAAACACATGAAAGAGACTGACCCGCCGGAATCAGTACAAAGTTGGATAGAATATCTCAGTGGTAGGTGGAACAAACCCATTTGTCTATTTAATTTTACCTTATAACAAAATCTCTGTAAGAGTAATTTTATTATTTATTTTAAATCTTTACCCTCTCAGATTTACGAAATTTGTCGGATAAGACCGTCTATCTGGAAAGTCCGTCTACCAACTGATTTCCGTCCCTAATTGAACAGTATAAGACGCATGTGACGGACTTTCCTTCAAAATAAAATATGCCGGACTTGCCGCACTGACCTTAATTCTAATATAGTTTGACAGGTCATGACCATGTCCGAAAGTTAAGGGTTCCTGGGAAGTCCAATATTTGGTATACTCTTGGCTCGACTCAGTAGTTTTTTGTCAAGTTCTTAAATTCGTCCCTTTCTGCTTTCGTCACCCGTTCTTGATTTTCCTTTTTCGTGTGAAGCCTATTTCATATTTGGTAAACTTTGTGCTTTTGCCATTTTCTTATTTTGGCTCATTCGTTATTCATCACCATCTTCTTTGAGCATTTTCGGTGACAGTCAATCTCTTTTTTAGTATAATTCATTATTTGTTATGTTTTTTCAACAAAAGTGTATAGAATAAAATCAAACACGATAGGTCGAATAACAAATGAGACCAAAAAAGAATAGACTAACATTCAATGCAGGGGTGCATTGAGTGTTCCGTTCATTTATAAAAATATAGAATAATAAGTTTAAATAATGTTAGTTTTTAAATTCCTATACATGGTTGTGACAACTCACAAAACTATATGAGAAACACCCTATTAGTTCAATTGCTAAATTGAAGTGGAAAAAATTGTTAAATGCAGTTTTCTTTTTCAGGAGAGACATGGAATCCCATGAAGCTCAAATATCAATTAAAAAATGTCCGTGAGAGACTGGCAAAGAATTTAGTAGAAAAAGGCGTCCTGACAACTGAGAAACAGAACTTTTTGCTCTTTGACATGACTACACACCCCCTGACAGACAATGTTGTGAAGTGCCGATTAGTTAAGAAGGTATGTAGTTTTATAGAAGAAGATTTAATTGTAGCTAGTGTAGCGGAATAGTAAATTTCTCATCCTGTTTTCACCAATACTTAAACTTACGCGGAGGGCTTTTAATGACTCGAGTTTGTATTCCGCTTACCGACCGTGATGCATACAATGTTTTTCATGATCATGACACTTGCAGACAAAAAAATTAGTTTTTAGACAAAATATTATTAAATGACGTACTAACATTTGTAACTCCCGCTATGCATGCTAGCAATGGCGCGCTTAGAAAGCAAGTGTGATGAAAATAAAATAAACTCTGTACTAATGATGGCCTCAGCTTATGAGCAAAGCATATAAATTATCTTGTGAATAAAGAAAAAATAATAGATGTTTTCCGAGACATTGTTGTCATTGTTCATTGCAATAAGTATATTTCTACCCGCAAGGAATGTAGTTAAATGAAGAATATTATTAGTTGCTTATTATGTTACTTTATATATATTATTTATGTTACTTTTGGTTGTTATGTTACTTTAATATAAAGTTAGATACTATTGTTAATCAGATAAATAGTGTAAAATGTAAATAACCATTGCCACTCACAGGCGCAATAAGTATTTAATGCATGCTCAAATCTCATAAAACGAAACGTAATTTGTTTTGAGATAATAAAGTTTCTTTAACCGTATATATTAATTAGAAGTAGTTTTAGGTAATTAATCCAATCAAGCTGGTCTTGTTTACTTACAAGCTTACAAGTTTTCATTATTGCAAATAGCAACTATTGTCTCAATGGACTTGTTGTGAACAGCAAACAATGCAGCGCGTTAAACAGGATGGCGAATATTCATTGCTGTCATATGTATTTGCATTGTTATGGCATATTTTAGCTTAGTTTCACAACAGTTCTATTGTTATGTTTCCAACTATTTCAGGTAAGCTTGATGCAGTTTATGTAATTTCAACGTTAGGTAACTAATTAAGTGAACACACCTCCTAAATTAATATATTAATAGCATCGTTTTCAATTAAAAGATATTACATTTGAATTTGTGTGTACTAATGTATGGCCATAACATAACATAGGATTCCCTTGATGGGGTTTGTTACTGTTTTAAACAGTGACGAACAGTGTCAAATATGTAATATAACAATAAAAATAAGTAAATGTTTGAGCTTGGGAGTAAACAATTGAATACCTCATTCTCAATACCCTCAGGGTTTAATGTAGGTATTTTGAGCTATAAGTATGTAAATTCTCTCAGGTTTTGATAAGAGTATTTCGTACCAAACCAAAATAAAATGGTTTTACGACATTTGAATGAAACCGGTTTGAAAATGTAACTTGTATACGAGCTCTTGTTGTTATGCTCCCTGAAAAGGGTCTAGCAGGATAAGCTAACAAGAGTTGCCCCCTCAAGGGATTTGGTTATAATTTGAGGTGCAGTAGTGGGAAGCCCTAAGAACACTGGATGCGTAATATCAGCCTCCGATCTTCTTTTGTTTCAGACTTATTCACGAAAATGTCATAAATCATGGTAATCTTTAAACTGTGATGTTAACTAAACCAAGTAAGCGAGAGTAACCAAATAAATTCAGAATTAAAGAGCGTGAAATAGGGTTCATAATGCATATTTTTAAAGACATTCATATCTTTAAACTTGGATGAAAAAAAAAAGTTTTTTTTACGGTTATATTTTTTGCCACTTCTCGCATAGGCACAACTACCAAAAAAATTACTTAATAAGCCACAACTGACAACTACGTATACATTTAAAAAGATTTCGAAAAATCATGGTGCGTCATGTCAAAAAAAAATTACGAAAAAATGTTTTCGCACCATCTGTACAAGAACACGACAATCATTGATAAATCATTTTTATTACCATTCCATTTCAACAAATAATTCAGTAGAGCAATCAGAACAATACAATTCTTCTATATTTACAGAATCATACTCTTCGTGGTCCCAAGTATGACTGTATTCAATTCCACAATATTTACATTTCTTTTTAAGGGCAATATTTTCATCCGAAAGGGAAGTGATTTATCAATGATTGTCGTGTTCTTGTACAGATGGTGCGAAAACATGCGTTCGTAATTTTTTTTTTGACATGACGCACCATGATTTTTCGAAATCTTTTTAAATGTATACGTAGTTGTCAGCTGTGGCTTATTAAGTATTTTTTTTGGTAGTTGTGCCTCTGCGAGAAGTGGCAAAAAATATAACCGAAAAAAAAAACATTTTTTTTTTCATCCAAGTTTGAAGATATGAATGTCTTTAAAAATATGCATTATGAACTGCATTTCACGCTCTTTAATTCTGAATTTATTTGGTCACTCTCGCTTACTTGGTTTAGTTAATATCACAGTTTAAAGATTACCATGATTTATGACATTTTCGTGAATAAGTCTGAAACAAAAGAAGATCGGAGGCTGATATTACGCATCCAGTGTTCTTAGGGCTTCCCACTACTGCACCTCAAATTACAACCAAATCCCTTGAGGGGGCCACTCTTGTTAGCTTATCCTGCTAGACCCTTTTGCTTCAAAATAAAAAATTATGAATAAGGGGGTAATCACATTACATCACATCATCAGCCTATCTGAGTCCACTGCTGGACGTAGGCCTCTCTTATTAACTATGCGTATAGACGCAATAAGAGGTAAATGCCCATAATCGCCAAGCTGCGCAAGAGGCAATGTGTTCACTATGATGACGCTGCTGCCCATCATCAATTTTCTATCACAGAATGGTCACTTCAATCCCTTAGTCGGCTCTTACGACACCCGCGGGAAGAGTTGGGGTGGAGACAAATATATTCTTACATAGCGTTGAAAATGTCGGAAAAAAAACAAAATGTTTTTTTCGGGAATATATGAAAACTTCGTTTTTTTCCGTTTTTTTTCGGATTTTTTCAGAAACGATCAATGTCACTGTCACTGTCATTCCTTGCCATCAATTCAATTGACTTTTCCTCTGTGAGATCGCGTTCTTCTGGTATAAGTGAAAATTAGACCTAATTTACATTGGTTTAGAGTTGAAAATTAAAGTGGAAATTTTCATTTTTTGTTTCGAAAAAATCAGGAATAAAACGAGCTGTTTGGAAAGAAACGGGATTTAATCCGGAAATTTTCAACGCTACTTACTGCCACCTTACGACAATAATAAAGCCTTATTAATTGCTATCATGTGGCACCTTGTTCCAGGTGCAAGAAGCGGCCCTGCGGCGCTCAGTGACGGACGTGGCACACGCGGACAAGCGGTCGCTGGCCCTCCTAATGCTGGCGCACTCCGCCGACGTGCTCGAGAACGCGTTCGCGCCGCTCTCCGACGAGGACTACGAGCTCGCCACGCGGCGCGTGCGCACCCTGCTGGATCTCGACTTCGAGGCCGAGGCCATGCGCCCAGAAGCCTGCGAAATCATGTGGGCCGTCTTCGCTGCATTCACTAAATAACAAACAAACGACATTCGCACGCACCGTCTCTATCGTTATCGCTGACCGGGAAGTTCCGTTATTTAAAGCTCGCAACGAAGTTATCATACAATTCCGTACCTACTCGATACCTATTTGCAAAGCGAAATCTAAGTGGGGTTTTTATCGAGGAGGAAAGTGTCATGGGGTCTTATGTCAAATAAAAGCCAGTATTACTTAAGTTTGTGCTATCTTGATTTGAACTCGATTCGTCTCATTCCTGATAAATAATGGGGACGCCCCAGCTTCCTAATTTACTATAATTATTCCTTTCTGACATGGCCATAAATGTTGAAGTTTTTGCACAAGTTTTCTTCACTTTTATATGTCAGATACTATGTATTCGATTTTTTATATATTTTTTTGTAAGGTAAAACCCAGTAATTTTAAAATTTTAATATACCTAAGTAGTTTTATGTTCTGATGGTATTACTTAAATAAAACGAATTCATGTTTTGGCATATGTCGCGGTGATCCAGATCTTTTGGTAAATTATGAAATAAGTTATAGATTTTTTTATATGTTTATATATCTATACGTTGTTCCAGAGTGTCCGAATTAGTAATATTCTTCTGTCTTGTATACTTACGAGACTGATTTATTTTAGAATTAGGAAAGCTTGCCTTGCTGTATTCAAATATATTTATAAATGTCCGAGTAACTAAGCTGTAGTTGTAAAAACTGAAAGTTACAAATATCAAAAATATTCAAAACCCTCGTTATTCAATCATTTTTTTTAGTTATTTTAACTAGTTTAATGTCACGCATAGTGCTTTCCATTCATTGTTTTGTCCTGCATTTGGGTTCTTTGATTTTTTGAAGTGGTCGATTTTATACTTCATATAGTAGGGGTTTACCTTTAATTCGACGCTCAAAATGTAAATTATTACCAGTTTACGCAAAAAAAATCACGATTATACGAGACCAAAGGAGATGACTCCGCGGAACGCTTCAAACTCGACCACTTCAGCGAAAATATTGAATTATATGCAGTTTGTATAAGTTTACTTTTTATTAATTATTAATATTGCTTTTAAAAGCTATGTAAATTTATAGGAAATATCAAACACTTGATTTGTCACAATATCCTTTGTTGTGATTTAAATAAATAGTAGATCGGCAAAAACGACGTTTAAAATACGAGAGAATTATAACAAGCAATCCCTGCAAGTCTGAAGTTTCTAGTGCCACAATTTCACAAGTCCAGACTATCTAGTGCGATTATGTTTTTACGTCTAAAGTATTTACTTTTGTGCCTCATTCGTAAGGTAGCAGATTTTTTTTATAAACGCGATTAAGTAAGTGCTCTAGGTGTGATTGTTCGGTCTGGTTTATGTAACCATTAACTTTCT
>JALPQI010019394.1:0-21514 GCA_025490895.1 Thaumatotibia leucotreta
CGTTGGTGCTGGAATGCCGCTCTCAGACTTGATGGACCTATTTCAAACATTGAGCAGCGAAAATGAAGATTTTTCTTATTTGAAACAGCTATATGATCATATGGATTTAGTAGCACATATTCCAGTTCGAAATGTAAGTAAAAGTTCAACAAAATTAAGGTCTTCGACTAAGGAATTATGACATTTACAGAATAGGATACGTGAATTTTGAAGTAGGTGCAGTTTAAATTTTGATGTTTCAATTGTACACGTACTTACTGAAGGTTATAGGACGGTAAATATTTTTTCTTTCCTAGTTATTGAACTCCCTATGGCCAAAAATTTACTTTTAAGATTTCAATTTATCCTTTTATATGTATGTACCTATTTCTTTACATATTTTTCCGGGATATTTTTATTAATAATGATTAATAAAGATAGTAAATACATTAGTAATGTTCAATTGGGGTGCGCCAAAGTTCACATAAAATTGCGACTTCGATTATTGGAAGTCCGAAAATGTTTGTTATATAATTTTATATCATAATGATCATTCCTTATAACTTGTCTTTGCGCATAACTATCGTAACACCGAATTATTCATGTTAATAATGTCTATCATAATAAATATCTGTAATACTAATGTTAATTTACATGTTTTTGTTTTAAGTAACGATTTTAAATAATAAAATTTTATATCATATTTAATTTTAAACATAACGATTTTCAGTAAAAAAAAATATAATATTTATTTTTAACTTTACTTGGTTTTGTTTATAAACTTTTGGGTATAGCAAAGGGGGCGCGGGACTTAGAAAAAAATTGATGGGGATGGTGTAATTATGACACGTGTAGAGGACGCTAAAATAAGCATGTTTTGTATGAACAACTTTTCTAAAAACTTGATAATTACCAAGACATTGGTTCCTAAATAAAATTTGGTTTTGGTTAAAATTACTAATGAATTGGGACAAAATCTGCAGTGAGAGAGCGAAGCGAGCGAACAAAACCTTTCAGGGCAGATCCGACTCGGATAGGTTAGGTTAGAAGACTAAAGCTCTTTGCTCCCGCCTTAGTCTTCGAGGTTATTTTTTTTGCAACCCAGAAAACTTTCCCAAAAATCAAAAATGGCCGAAAAAAAAATTAACACAACACTCATCGTAATCTTGACCAAAATCTGCTGTGAGCGAGCGAAGCGTGCGAACAAAACTTTCCGGGCAGATCCGACTCGGGTAGGTTAGGTTAGAAGACTAAGGCGGGAGCAAAAGTCTTCGAGCTTATTTTTTTTTGTTGCAACCCAGAAATCTTTTCCCCAAAATCAAAAATGGCCGAGATATTCGACCACAAATTAAAAAAAATATATATTTCACACAACATTTCGCCTCAAAATATGTTAGTGCGTAAGTACCCACAATGAACTACGAATAATCTCTGTGTACGTTCCAATACACCCATACTTTATATTATTATGTTATGCTTTCAAATATGTATACAATATAAGTTTATAATTAATTATTAATTAGTAATTGGTTTATTATAAAAATCATTATGAGTCATGATGAATAGTTGGAAATGACATTATGTCATTTTAAAATCTGACTACAGATAATTATGAGCAATGATGTTGGTAATACAAATTTATACACAACTAATTTGTAGGCAAAAAAATTATGACGAACGATTATTATGATCAAAATACGTTAGTATGAAAAATAATATGACAAGTAATTTTATGTGAGCCAATATGGACCCGTTCAATTGTATTAATTAACCAATAAGTCTTTGTAGATTGTATTGTATTGTATGGTGCCAATTTGTAGATTGGAACGATTGGTGGGAATCTTTGCTTGAAGAATGCGAACAAACAATTCCAGTCTGACTTATTTTTACTGTTCGAAACAGTTGGTGCTATGGTTACAGTCGGTAAGTATTTTAATATTTATTTCTGTTGCGCAAATATACACTTTTGTTTCTATCGAAAATGGCTAACTAGACTAGGTAGAAACATCAAATACAAGGGCTTCAACAAATATAATATTTCACAGCAGATTGCAATGCAGAACACGAATACTCAGATTCTATTTCATCAATAAGCAAATAACAACAATATTAATTGAATTTACTTTTCAGCTGAATCTATGAACAAAAGAAATATAATGACTTTGCCTGATTTTCTTAAGACCAACATGAAAGGGAAAATTTTATTGAACGTTATTCTACCTCCGTTGTCTCGGTGCTGCAATGTCAAAACTTTCAAGGTAGATTTTTTTTCTTAAATAACTTGCTGATCCACATCGCGACAACTTCAGCATTTTTTTTACAGATCATGCCACGTTCACAAAACGCACATGCGATAGTCAACGCTGGGTTTTTATTTCGATTTCGCCATAATTCGCATGTTTTGGAAAAAGTGTCAATAGTATATGGAAGTATTTCACCAACATTTATACATGCTTCCAAAACAGAAGCCGTAATGATAGGTAAAGACCCGTTTACCAACGAGACAGTACAGTTAGCAGTCAAAAGTTTATTTGATGAGATAATGCCTGAAGAGGCGCCACCAGAGCCATCTGCAGCTTTTAGAAGAATGCTGGCTGTTGCTTTATACTATAAGGTAATATACAATTTCAACTTTATTCTTTACAAATATCTGAATACAAAATAAAAAAAACACCTAAAATACTATACCTAAAGGTAATTAATTGAAGATTAACTATGTTACAGGCCATTTTAAGCATGTGTCCGAAAGATAAAGTGAATCATAAATATATTTCTGGTGGAGATGCAATAAAGAGGACAATTTCAGAGGGAAACCAAATATTTGACACAGACAAGACTGTGTGGCCACTAAACCAACCAGTGCCTAAATTGGAAGCATTAGTTCAATGTAGCGGGGAGGCGACTTTTGCTAATGATCTTCCTACGCAACAGAACGAGGTGTTTGCAGCTTTCGTTACAGCTGATGTTGTAGCGGGAAGTGTAATTGAAAGTTTCGATCCTGCTAAGGCTCTTGTAAGTAGTAATTTATATTTTCTATATACGTAGGTACTACAGTACGTAGACGTGAATTTTGTATTTGTGACGCCAATACTAACTTTTGGCATTGCATATTCTAGAAAATTCCGGGCGTCATGGCATTTTATGCAGCAAAAGACATACCAGGAGATAATACATTTACTCCATCTAATATCCCGTTCATAACAGCATCGGAAGAAATTCTTTGCTCTGGCAAAGTTCTATTTTACGGACAGCCAGCAGGTGTCATAGTCGCTGATAGAGAAAAAACTGCCCAAAAAGCTGCCAAACTAGTAAACATAAAGTATTCCTTTATCAACAAGGGAAAACCTTTATTAAAAATTGATGATGTTTTAAAATCACCGGAAAAAAGTACAAGAGTGATTCTAAATAGGACAATAGATCCTTCTGAGGCTGGTAGAAATGTAAAGTGTATAATTCAAGGAGAATATAAAATGGATAGCCAATATCACTATTATATGGAAACACAAACTACTGTAGCTAAACCTACGGAAGATGGTATGGAAGTTTACGCGGCAACCCAGTGGTTAGATCTAACAAACGTAGCAATAGCTCAATGCTTGAAAGTCCCTGTAAACAGGTTAGTACTTGAATCCTTTATTTATGTACGTCCATAAATACTAGAACTATCAGCATGTTTAGTTTGTTAAAATATTTAATACATTTTTAATATTTTTGCCACAACTTTGTTAAAATATGATTTGTATTATTATTTACCCCACCCCGCCTACTAGTTTCATCATGAATTATTATTTTTTCAGCATTAACGTCATAGTCCGACGTTTAGGCGGTGCATACGGTGGAAAGATAACACGAGCGGCACAAGTCGCATGCGCAGCGGCTCTGGTTTCTCACCTTCAAGGCACTACTTGTCGGTTCATTCTGCCACTTCAAACTAATATGAAATCTATTGGGAAACGGCTACCCACCACTTGCAGCTTTGAGGTATTCATTTTACAATAAAGAAGGTTCAAATTATTTTCAGACATTTAATAACTAAGAAAGGAGATAATAAACACAAATATATTGACAAAGAGTGAATAGAGTTAGAGAAAATAAGATTTCCTATGATTATTTGCAATTAGATTACCTATTCCTTCTATATTATTTGAGATAAGTGTGACAAAACTTTGTAATAGTGTATTAATTTTAGGCAGGTGTCGACAAAGATGGAACCATACAGTACCTGAAGCTTACATTCTACCAAGATTGCGGGCATGTTTTCAATGAAGTTATGGCACCATTGACAGCAGAACATATGAGGAATTGTTATGATATTAAACGTTGGCATATTGAAGCCTACAGTGTGGCAACAGACACCGCTTCTAATACATGGTGTAGAGCCCCTGGTAATGTACCAATATTCAATCAAGCTAAGCAACACTGGAGAATAATTAGAATAAAATTATTTTGTACACATTACTACTGTTGAGTTACTATAAATGACTACAAACATATTTAAGTTCATAATAATTTGACGCATGTTTGAATTTACAGGGACAACTGAAGGTGTGGCAATGATAGAGCACGTAATGGAAAGAATAGCATACAATTTAAATAATGATCCTCTAAAAGTGAGACTAATAAATATGCCAAATGATACTCCGATCCCAGCAATGATAGATCAATTAGCGAAAGACTCAAATTTCAAACAGAGACAAGATGACATCAAGAAATTCAATAAAGAAAATAGATGGCGAAAAAGATCCTTGAATATGCTTCCACTATCTGTTGGGATATTTTATCTTGGAAATTTCAGCTCCATTGTTTCCATTTATCATGGGGATGGATCTGTGATTATTACTCATGGAGGTATAGAAATGGGACAAGGAATTAATACAAAAGCAGCACAAGTATGTGCTCATGTCCTTGGCGTTCCTCTTGAGAAAGTCAGTGTAAAACCTAGCACAAGTTTCACGACTCCAAATAGCATTGTGACGGGCGGTAGCATTGGTAGCGAATGTGTCGCATTTGCCACAAAAAAGGCTTGTGATATTTTACTGGAGAGACTTCAACCGATTAAGGATAAATTGGATAAATATTCATGGGGGGATCTTGTTACTCAAGCTTTTGGGGCTGGTGTTGATTTGCAGGCATCTTCCACGTTTTCTTTTAGCGACGGTGTCAAACCCTATAATGTTTATGCAACCTGTGCTCTAGAAGTAGAAGTTGATATATTGACGGGCAACCATGATGTGAGGAGAGTAGACATTTTGGAAGACACAGGAAGAAGTTTGAGTCCAGAAATTGATGTAGCACAGGTATTGATTCATACTCTCATTATTTTGACAATATATTTAAACATTTTACTATAACAACTGATAGAACGTTGGTTGAAATTAATAAACAATCAACAAATTGAGAAATTAACACCAAAGTACCCTTGTTGACATTACGTACACATATTGTTTTACAATTTTAAACAATATGAACCTTCTAAGCAACAGATAATTGCAAATGTAATAAATGTCAGCTATTATGATATATTTTATAGATTGAAGGAGCTTTCGTCATGGGCTTAGGTTACTGGACGTCGGAGAACCTGGTGTACGACAAGGATACCGGAGCGTTGCTCACGGATCGCACGTGGACGTACAAGCCGCCTGGTATAAAGGACATCCCTGCGGATATGAGGATCTACTTTCAAAGGGATGCTAGAAACGAATTTGGCGTTTTGCAATCTAAAGGTAAAAATATGTTGAAATAAAACTATGAAAACGGATAAACTCGCGTATATTAACTAATTTTAACTTCATTCCGACGTTTCGAACACTTTACAGGGTTCGTGGTCTGCGGATGACTGACAATGGAGGAAATTTGATAGATCTACCTCCATCAAAATAAGAAAGATAAGTACAAAACTACCCACCAAAGAAAAATGACTAAACCACAGACAATAAATTTTAAGGGTGGATGTACATACAAAATTTGCAAATTAAGCTAGTTATTCATTACAAATATTTTCAGAATGAAGACAAGAGACAAAATAAATAATCTACGCCGGTTCTATCCCTACGCCTGAGAAGTATTTCCTTCCTTTGTATGATTGTATTGTTAGGAAGGTATCCCAAAATTGGGACCAGCAAGAAACTCAGCGGGACAACTCTTTTCAAAAAACATTTGTAGTACATCTTAAGATCATCATGCATTAAACCGAAACATACAATTTTGATTAATAAGGAAATTTAAAATAATTTTGAAAAAAATTTGCCAGTACTAAAAAGGGGGGTAATGTACACCACCGCCAAATACATCAGCGTCACGGTTTATGTCTAGACTGTTCCTTTATCAGATGAACAACTGGATCCCAAGCTGGTGGTAGAGAAAAGCTTCTTTCCATTCTATTAAAGTTTGGATATTTCATTATCTCAATAACCTCACGCAACATTCTAGGAATGTTTCTCTTCTCCTTAACGAGAACCAAAGGCTTGTCAAACTTAATAGAATGATTCGGTCCATCACTGACATGCTCCCAAACCGCAGACTGTTGTCGACGGTGCTTGACATCGGCTATGTGTTCCTTCACCCTAGTAGTGATATTCCTCTTTGTCTGCCCAAAATATGAAAGCCCACATTCACAGTCCAGCTTATACACTCCTGCATTCAGTAAGGGGGTGCTATACTTAACAGGCCTCAGAAACTGCGACATCTTCTTCATTGGCTTAAAATAGGTTTTAATAGAAGCACGTTTCAAGATGCGGCTGATCCTGTCAGTAACCCCTCCAACAAAAGGCAGAACGGCTGGCCTGCGCTCAACAGTGGGAATCTTCATACGAGTCTTCTGATCGGCTCGAGGAATCTTCAGGTTGTTTGCCCGTAGTGTTTTCATAGTTTTATTTCATGAGTGATCCTCGCGGTAACCGAAGAAAATATTATGAAAATATGTTATTAAAATATTTAGAGAACCGGGTTCCTTTCAAATTAAGTCAATTATTACGCGACATATTTCGACCTATATTAAGAGCACCGTACGGAGCATCATCCGCCAAAGCCCGTCGTGTAAGTCACCCTATTGTAAAACCGATCCCTGAAGACAATTACATCCGCCACGCGATCCATCTATTCTTCAAGCGAAGTTGAACTTTACAAAAATCCACATAAGTCTATAGATAACATTAAACCACTAATTGGGGTTCGAGGCCAAAGAATCTACGAAAATATTGCCACAACAATGAATTGTTCTTACAATAGTAAATCCTTATTTTCTAAAAACAGACGTTGAGATATCTTATTTATTGGTAATTTTAATTCTTTAATTTATTATAAACAATATTATTTACTTATTTTCACGTAAATATAAGATATTTTAATAAAAACTTAATTATCCGCAATTATTAGTAACAAAGTTGGTATTGCGCTGGTATCACCTCAGGTGTTAATAACATTTGGTACAGCAATTTAACTACACATAAATTAAAACCCTATTTCTGCATACGTTTAGAAATTTGCAGAATAATACATTGCAGCGTGCTTTATGTTCACATTTCGTATTCGTAAAATTCCTTTGCCCTACAAATTTCTTTGGCAGTGCTATAGTTCTCCGTTTAAATTATCATACAGATCTAACGTTTTGTTTTCTTCCGTAGGTTATTAACAAGGTAACCCACTTGGTTCAGCCATGTTTAGTTTCGCTATACACCCCATCATCAAAAATTAAATTCCAAATGAAATATACTGGGTGAAATGTTATAAAACACAATAATACAAAATCATATTTTCTGGATCTACTCATGATCACAGCCAAGTTTCACAATATGTATGGAGATGTAGATTTTGTGGTAACTTTTTCAAAGCTGGTCCCATACCAGCTTTGAAAAAGTTACCACAAAATCTACATCTCCATACATATTGTGAAACCAGCTGTCGCTAGTGACAATCGAGTTGTCATTAATATGTATGTACAAAAAATAATAAACATTGATGGTTGGAATTGCAACGCTCTTGAATGTGTATAGGTAGGTAGTTATTATGTATAATTTAATGTGTAATTTTAATGTGCGGCCGTGTGGTGACGGCAGTAAGAATACATTTGTCACCACCCCAACTCCTCCTGCGGGTGTCGTAAGAGTCGACAAAGGGATTGAAGTGTCACTGACCATTATTTGATAAAAGATTGATGATGGGCAGCAGCGTCATCATAGTGGACACATTACTGCGATCGCCAATCCGCTTGCCCAGCGTGGCGATTACGGGCATATACCTCCTAATGCGTCTATACGCATAGTTATTAGGAGAGGCCTACGTCCAGCAGTGGACTAACATAGGCTTATGATGATGATGGTGAATGTGTAATTCAACTTCTTTTTAAAATAGGCTTTGAAACGTTGGCTCTTATCATTTTAAGAAAAGAAAAGTTTTTAGATATTTACGTGTTTTTAAGAAAATCCTAGTTGTGCCAGGCATATTAAACAAAAAGGCGTAGAAACATTATAATTATAACAGAGGTATATAATGGTTTTATTAGGAATTATTTTAAATAATTTAATTAAATAACAAAAAGGTTGTCGAAACCTGAAAACTTTATTTGACAATGACATAAGAGACTTTGACAAATTTGACAATAACGCATCTGTCGTAGTTTCGTTGGCCTCGAACTCCAATTAGTGGTATAGATAAGGCATTGGCACAACTTTCCATTGGCATTGTCGTAATTAGGTTATTAATGGCTAACAAAAGATTTAACAAAAAGGTGGATGAAACTATAGTTACGAATAGGTTAAGCGGTTAGGATGTGGTGTGTATAAGAGCTCAAATTCATGAACTTTAACTAACTCGGGTAGCTTAATATTTGATAAACTATTACTCCGTTATTCATTAACGTCTCCTTACTTAACGGCTTTTTTGTCCCTTTCGGTTTTATAGACATATTCTTAAGATCAAAAGGGACAATCAATACTTAACGACTTGCTAAATTAGGAGTCTCTTTGCGGTGATTTAGAAGAATATGAACATTTTTTGTTTACAAAACATATATACTTTGCCTAATTCCAGCGACGGGCGAGCCAGCGTTGTGCCTGGCGGTGGTGGTGACGCATGCGCTTCGGGACTGCGTACGCGCAGCGCGCCTGGACGCCGGCTGGCCGGACCAGTGGGTGGACATTGGTATGGAATAGGCTTTTTTTATTTACTGTTCCGACCGATGTTTATTGCGCATATCAAATATCTATTTTAGAGCTGATGCATTAAAGCATTACAAAAGTCTGATTCATGGACTGAACTTCATTTTCTCAGATCGTTAGTCCATTTGCTTGGGGTCGGCCCTCCTAGTCCGCATCATTTACTGAGCACGGTTTTGTGCGGCGTCCGGGTCAATATAAGCTTGTCTAAGGTCTTTTTGGACCTTTGTCGGCCATGTGACTGAACGGTCCTAACAAATCTCTAGCAAATTGTGACGTCAACGATAAGTGAAACAATTTCAAATGTATATGTATTTACGGGGTATTCTTTTTTTGGTAAAACAAGTCTATAAAAGCCAAGCCACACCGGATGCATGTGCAGCACGTGCACGTGGGCATGGACGCGGCGTGCACGTGAATGGAAATGTCATATTAGATGGCACACTGCTTGCGTGGCGTGCACGTGAACGTGACGTGTAAGCGGTGTGCCGTCTACTAACCCCCTTATTCATAAACGTTTGTTAACTTAACAAGCCGCTAATAATTGTTA
This sequence comes from Thaumatotibia leucotreta, assembly GCA_025490895.1. NCBI lineage: Eukaryota > Metazoa > Arthropoda > Insecta > Lepidoptera > Tortricidae > Thaumatotibia > Thaumatotibia leucotreta. The sequence goes on from JALPQI010019394.1 coordinate 9,682, forward strand.
GACCCTTTCGGTCTTAAAAATGTGTCCATAAGAGCAAAAGGGACAAACAATTATTAGCGGCTTGTTAAGTTTAACAACGCTTATGAATAAGGAGGTAAAGTAAGTACGTACAATCTAATGTCCAGTAGGCTTAGCACATGATTGGTATGTCAGTATGTCACCGCGAGATAGATTTTTCGACATATTGTCGCACTAATCGTGTGCTAAGCCTACTTACTGATCGAGATTAGAATATTACACGACACAGGCCTGGCTACTACCGACTAGGTCACGGAAGCAGTCGTTAATATTCGCTGACGTGCCAAACAGTATTTAAACTTGTCTTTTCTATTTCAGGTAATCCATGTACAGTAGAAAACATTTTTATGTCAATGGGACATAAGCTGGAACATTTCAAATTAAAATGAAATAAACATTTGTAAGTCAACATCATTTTAGGAATAGTTTGTTTTCTGAATAGTACGTGTTAGTTGTGTATTCAATATCGTTATATTTATTCTGTGTTCACTATTCAATGGAAGAAAATCATATAGGTACCTAATTATTTACCTTTAGTAATATTCGTATACCCAATTTGAATCGTAAGTAAACATTTATTTGTTAGTATGTGTTTGTTTTGATACCCTACTTCCTGATGAAAATAAGGATTAGAATATTATTAGTTCCCGTTATAGGGTTTCGTAGGTAAGTTATAGTTTTGGCATGTAGACAGGGTATATCTGCCCGTCTGCCAGATACCTAGGTCAAAATTCTTTTCGTTGTCTTGTTTCATACCACTCTGTCACGCTTTTAGTTGCTGTTTCGACTCAGTATATAAAAGAAATCAGGTGCTCTTGAATTTCTTTTCCACGCTATAATTAATCCATACATCAGAAATTCATCAACTAATACAAAAATCACCACTGCGTCACGTTTTTTAGGGACACAAAATAAGACAACGAAAATAATATATTCGAAATAGTTTTAAGTCTTTTAAAGTGTTCTATAAGCCCACTATTCAAGATTAATTTATTTGGACGCGCGGATTGAAACAGATAAATTTTCTGTTGGGAACTTGGGACCCATATTCTTTTTAGAAGATCTACGCAACCCGAGACTTAGTACCCATTCTTACTATAGGATTACAGCAAAATAAAACAATCGTCCCCACTACGAGTAGAGGAGGTACACAAAAACATTTTTTTCTATATTTTATTATACCACTTTGTGGGCGTGATTAATATGGAGGTACCTGTACCAAATGACAAATTTTTGGTACTAACGGTGACCTATGCAGCAGAAAACAGGCGGATATACGGATATAACGGAACTCTAAAAACTACTTACTATGAGATTGGATTCACCGAATCCAAATAACGATGTAAGTACAGCCAAGGAAATCGATTCACGTACCTTTTTCGCTCTTGTCACTAGGACAATATTATAAAGGTCAAAAAGGTTCGCAAACACATTTCCTTTACTGTACAATTGTACAATATACATTTCATGTATCTAGCCGACCAACATTATCAAAAACAAAAACAATTCGCAAACTCCGAACCTAGAACTAGGATACCATGTTGGAAACAAGCTTGTTTTTTCAACTATAATTATAACAATCTACAACTGGTTCAAAGTACACAACACAGCAAATTTTCATTGACGAAGTTCACAATAACAAAGTCTTGTTGCTCTTGATACACAAGCTAAGTAATTCTAAGTTATATTAACCAAAACAAAGTAAACTTGGCTCACTTCAATCGTAAGTGTACATTATCTTATCTCAAACTTGGATCATCCACCCTTCTGTGAGGTTGGGAAGATAATTTTGAACTTACAGCGCTCGTACATTTGGTAAGTTCTTACGTAATTTATAGGGACGGAGTTATACTAAGGAATGAGAGTTAAATATCGTCGGTTGACAACCTACACTCACTAAGAAACAAATACTTATTTGAAATAGAGATCGTATCTCAGTTCTGATTCAATATTGACATAAGAGGTTTCTAAGAGTAGTGACAGTTTTTATGGTGAGTTTTGGTTGTCAGCCGACGATATCACTATTTCTTTCCTTAGTATAGCCCTGTCCCTATTACTTACGTAAAAACTTACCGGTGTACGGTTGGCCTTATTTATAGAGTACAGTCAAGAGCAAAAGTAAGTGATCATTCTTGTTCGATTATAGACCTTATCCCATTGTGATAAGGCACAAGATGATCACTTACTTTTGCTCTTGACTGTACGTAGTGGCGATGGCCGAAAGAATACATTTGTCAACACCGCAAACTTTTCCCGTGCATATAGCAAGAGTCGACTTAGGGATTGAAATGTCACTTTATACCTACAATTCATTTGTTGATGATGGGCCACAGGCCGCAGCGTCATCATAGTGGACATACAACTACGATCGCCAACTCGATAGCCTAGCGAGACGATTATGGGCGTTACCTCCTTGTGTCAATAGGCGTTGGAGAGGCCTATGTGAAACAGGGAAGTAAAATAGGCTGATGATGATGCATGACTCCTTTTTATTAGGTATTTATAATAATATTAGCTGCAAAAACATAGCCGCAAGCTGCAAGACCCAAAAGTTCTACATTGAAATGGTAATTGAAAATAAAGTATTATTTATTACGTTAAAACTTTACGTAAATACGAATGGCTCGAGGCACAACACTGTTTATGAATCAAAACGGTTCGTGCACGAATTTATGAATGAAAGTTTAACCGCAAAGCGATTTTCGTAAACACCCCACCGTATACCGCCCACGGGAATTAAATACGCAGGTGTAGGCAGGCGCAGTAATTATAAATATAATTAAACGGTTAAACTCACGTGTATTTTAGTCACTAATACGCGCGACATGTTTCGGAGAGCCTAGGTCTCCATTATCAAGCACTGAGCCCGCGTTCACGCCAAGCTTCGCTCGCATAGTGACTAAATACATGAGTTTAACCGTTTAATTATATTTATAAAATAAATAAAATAAAAGATAAAAATGATTTAATTGAAAAGAACAAATTAAAACTAAAAATATAATATTAAAACTAAACCTACGTACAAAGATAAAATCCTATTATAAAAAAAAACACACCCTCCAACAGGTCCGCTTGCGGCATGGAGCCCATAATGCTGGCGGCGTTCCCTCTCTGCTCTGCAAGAGCGATGCATTGAGAGAGGTACTCGCCAGCCCTTTGGTCCCTAGTTGTAAAATGGATACAATACTTGACTACTTCAGATGTAACCGTACTGCTTCTCACGACATGTTGCCGACTAAATATGTATAGATTGTAATTCTGTACCCACGTAAAAAACCTTAATTTGTTTAGTTTAATATTAACATGGTATACGCTTGTCTCTTTGTGGCCTAAGGCTAATTCCAACCCTCGCAATTCATATCCCGCCTACTTAAAATGCATGTTAATAAATTTGGACTTGGATTGTTTATTGTACATTACACTATCCACTCTGGATAACCGTCGAGTTCACCGTAAACCGTAGAATGGGGTGACTTTAAAATGCAGAGACGACTTTGAAATCTTAGTGTTTAACTCATAGTGTATATTTTTTAAGCCCCTTCGTAAGCGCCCTTTTGTAAGCCCCTCACAAGGTGGACTGATGACCTGATGAAGGTCGCAGGAGTCCGTTGGATGCGGGTGGCACAGGACCGGTCATTGTGGCAATCTTTGAGGGAGGCCTATATGTTCAGCAGTGGTCGTCTTTCGGCTGATATGATGATGATGATGATCACTCAATTGAAAAAAAAATTCAAATCATAGAAAATGTATGAGAAGAGAATCAGAAATAAAAAGTACTTTAATAAGTACTTAATCCCAAACGGTTTTACTATGTAAATCTTCATGAAAAGTCCTTTATCCGGTAAATCAACAACAAATCCAGCGATTTGAATTTTAAATGGCAACGGAATTAAACCGCGCCAAAAATTACAGGTAGGTAAATCACAGGAAACATAAAAAATATCAAATTACCTAAGAGCAAGGAAGTCAGGATACAAATTTATAGAAAATCAAAATTAAAGATACGATCCGAGCATTTGTCGAAAGCTCAAAACCGTTTGAAACTTTAGAACAGTTTCAAACTATAACAACATTATCAATCCAATGGGTCAGTGGAAGGAACTCTAAAACTATAACAGACAGAGAAATTTGTTCCTAGGAACTATGGCGTCGATTTTAGTGATCTGTAAATCGAACAATATTAGTCTCTAACGGTTATAACGGTACCTATACCAAAACCAAAAACAAAACCGCCCAAGAGCATGTCGGGGCATGCTCAGTTCATTTAAAATTATTCTATAAAACCACCGGGTATTTACGGTTGTTTTCATATTTTTTGGACCCATTAATCAAAAGTCCCCTCTAATTTTTCATCCACACACACATTTATTTTAGTTTTATCTTCGAAAATATTGACTGTAGAAAAAAACGTTATGTTCGGAGCCTTATTAAAATTTGAAAGACATATTCAACGATACCCCACACTACAGGATTACAACAATAAAAAAAACATCCCCACTTTACTACTAGAAGAAATATTCGAAAATTGTTCTACTTTTATTCTACTACTTTGTCGACGTGGTTAATATGTAGGTATACATATTGAAAGTCGATAAAACACCTTAGTCAATCCCTGTTACAGATAGATTGGAGTGTGGAGTTGGAGTGGGGCCACTTTGTTGTGCCAATAAAATATATTACATAAAAAAAAATTGCTTTCAACATTTCGGCCCATTAATAGGTGGCCCTGTGGTGACGGCAGAAAGAATACATTTGTCACCAGTCACCACCCCAACTCCTCCTGCGGGTGTCGTAAGAGTCGACTAAGGGATTGAAGTGTCACTGACCATATTTGATTAAAGATTGATGATGGGTAGCAGCGTCATCATAGTGGACACATTACTGCGATCGCCAATCCGCTTGCCCAGCGTGGCGATTATGGGCATTTACCTCCTAATGCGTCTATACGCATAGGAGAGGCCTACGTCCAGCAGTGGACTATCATAGGCTGATGATGATGATGCGATGGACGTCTATCTGCTGATAATGATGATGATTGGGTCACTTTCGGATATTGCTCCATCAACAGTTTTGTTGCTCATTCTGCATGTTCCTGTATGAGTAATTGGTAGTTACATGAGTAGTAGCTATAAATTCGGTTATTGTATAGAGGTGATTTGTACCCGCTACTGTGGGAAATAATAGGGGGCGAATCTATGATCAGTGGACGCTGCATTTGATGGGCCGATCTTCAAAACGGACGACATAATGTCGCATACTTTTTGACAATAGGGATAAGTTCGCCTTTGTAATAATATTTTTATTATTATGTCGAAATGTATATTTTGTACAATAAAGTTCTTATTACTACTAGTAAAATCCGTTTACTACTCAAATCATAACTATCGTCGATGTTTTTTTGTCTATCAAGATGAATTTTCAATACGCTTAATCAATAATGCTTAAAAACACCAAAACAAATCCGGTAAAACTCATTACTGAAAAATACAATAGTCAGGAAAAAACAAAAAGGTCATATTTGGCGAAGTCCAACACGACTTATGTATTAAGTTTACAACTAACGATAAAATTAAATCGTAGGAGGAGGAAAATTACATTGTATGTGAAAAAAAGGAAACATTATTTCCTATTTTCCAGATTGAAGGCATATTTTTATCGGCATAAGAGATACAAGATACTTTTAAGAAAGCGGAATATTAAAACTAAATTACATTAATTGGCTTATTATGTAAACTTAACCTGAAAAATTGTATGACATTTGAATAAAATCACTTCACCGTTAAGGCCTGTGATCACCTGATCACATTTAAGGATCGATCTGAACACGAAGATACATATAGACAACAAAATCCTGTATGCGGTGAAATAAAGTGATTTCTGTATTATTTCGTACTTTGTCATACTGTTATATTATGTATTAAGACAGACACAAGTTAAATAACGCTTAATAATATCCGAATATTGTGTGTGACAGGCAGCATGCAGGTGGTGAGGTCAGATAGCGAATTTTGTCTACTATTAGATACAATTATGTCGACTACTTTAATAATACCCCCTCACGTGGTTATAAGGTCATACAAATTTCCAAGCGTTATATCACCTTTGTAGTCCGTAATCCATTAATACAGGAGCCACACGTATACAATCACGAGTAGCCATTAATAAAATAAATAAATTGTGAGCCAAGAAATATGTAAGTGAATTTTATATATTTTTTGTCGGTAAATTATTATAATTAGGTGAGAGACACTTAGAAGTTTTAAGGGGCATCGGGCCATGGTATTTAAAATGTAGTATATCTACATTAATATCCAACATTTTTGTGTGCTGAAAGTTAAGATGATGGTTTCTCCGTCTTTAGGTCAAATGTTTGTAATATTTTTATTCACAGTTCATTTATTATGCATGAATGAAATATAAAACATAAACGCTCCAACGTAGGTTCACATTTTTAGGGTTCTGTAGTAAACAAGGAACCGTTATAGTTTCGCTATGTCCGTCTGTCCATCTGTCCGTCTGTTTGTCCGCAGCATAGCTGGCCGTTAGTACAAGATATCTGCAATTTGGTACAGGTATACATATTAATCATGCAAAGTGGTAGAATAAAACGTAGAAATTTTTTTTTTTTTCTGGTACCTCCCACCTCCCCAACGGGTGAAGTGGGTATGATTTTTTTATACGCTATAATCCTATAGTGTGGGGAATCATTGAATAAGTCTCTTAAAAAGAATAAGGGTCTTAGAAGATTTTTTTTTTATCAATATTTTCGGAGATAACTGCTCCAGAATAAAAAAAGATTGTGCCCCCCCTAACTTTTGATCTGTGGGGCTAAAAAATATGAAACAAAATCGTAAATAGTGGGCGTATAGAATACTTTAAAATAAAACTATTTCGAACATAATCGGCCCAGCCGTTTTCAAATAACTACGGGACCCTATACTGAGCATGGCCCGACATGCTCTTGGCCGGTTTTTTTACTTCTTACGACCTGTGAAACCCACTGGAAAATTTTAAATTATTTTGTTTCTTCGTGTATCTAAATATTTTTATGGTTCCGTACTAAAAGGGTAAAAATAGGCTTGGTGCCCACATCACAAGTCGTAACTTAGCTTACCGTGGAACTCGGTCAATTTGTGCAAGATGTCCCAAGATATTTATTTATAAAGTTATTTATGTAATGTTGTACTTATAGTAATTTTATGGAACCCTCAGTGCGTAACTCGCTCATAACCGATTTTTATTTCAGCTGATGCGTATGCAGACACTGAAAGTATAAATACGAGTAAATAATAAATGGGTGTGGTGTGGATGTGGGTACCAGGCGACGATATACATAATAGATAGATACATATAGATACTTAAATACATAGACAGCCATGACCAAGGAACAAATCTTTTTGATAAATACACAAATAATGCCCTCGTCGGGATTCAAACCCGGAACCCCGAGCTTCGTAGGCAGGTTACCAACTAGGCTACGGAGTCTGACAAAGCTGAGGTATGATCTGTAAAAAAGCATGTGAAGATATTGACTATGACAAAAACGATATAAGATAGGTACTAGGTTTTTGCTATTCAGCTACCTAAAAACATAGGACGTCTGGGTTATTCTAATTTAACCTCGAGACACTTTATAAAAACTATTTTTGTTACGAACTTTAAGAAAATAGAACGCATTTACGTAATTTATGTTTAAAAATTACATTATGATATGTATCTATGTTAACCCCGGAATCTACAAGTACATGTATATAAATAAAAATTCTAAATAAATACAAATGAATTGCTGTTCGTTAGTCTGCTTAAAACTCGAGAACGGCAGAAATGATTTGGCTAATTTTGGTCTTGAAATATTAGTGAAAGTCTAGGGAAGGTTTAAAAGGTAAGTGATACGAAGTTCACCGAGTCATCTAGTAGATAGATAGATATAGAGTATTACAGATAATGTATATCTGAAATGTTCTCGAGGGGCGGCCACGTACCGGAAAGCGTAGCGTAGGTAGGCTCCCCACAAGGTGGACTGATGACCTGGCGAAGGTCGCAGGAGTCCGCTGGATGCGGGTGGCACAGGACCGGTCATTGTGGCAGTCTTTGGGGGAAGCCTATGTTCAGCAGTGGACGTCTTTCGGCTGATATGATTATGGTGATGATATCTGAAATAAGATATATCTTTGGTCAGCCTCCGTAGCTTAGTTGGTAGGAAAACTGCAAACGAAACTAAAGGTTCAGGGCTCGAATCCCGGTTCATGACATAGTAGCGGAAATAATGGTTGGAACGTGGTAGTGTAAAGATATTAAACCGTCTTATTTATAAACGTCTCCAAACTTAGCAAGCCTATTATTGTTTGTCCCTTACGGTCTTATAGACATTTTGATTAGACCGAAAGGGACAAATACTTATCGACTTACTAAGTTAGATGACGTAAACGTCACCGTGTTATGAATAAAGGAGTTAATACACTACCACCTACGAACAAATAAAACATGGAAGCCGCACGCTATACTAAATTGCCTTTCAAAAACGGTCATGAATTTTAGTTGACAAGTGTCACCCTCTCTTTAATGCATGACGATCAGGAATTTCAATATCAACCTATAAAAACTTAAACCGCCATTTAAAAATAGTTGTGATTGGTCCGTCAAAGTTTTGATTGGCTATTCTATAAACATTTGTCAAAGATGTTGCGCCGAAATATGCACGGTGTTAAGAAAAGCGCTATGTCCTGCCCATCTTGACACAATTGAGCAATTGTGTTTGGGGGCATTTTTGAGCTGGCATTAGACGTCCATGTTATATGGTCGCAGACTACCACGTTCCAACCATAATTTCCGCTACTATGTCATTATTCTTAAATTTCCAAATTGCTAGTTACAAAATGTTGTCTATGAACAGAATACTGTGTGTGTAACTGAATTACTACCGCTACCTTCATTATTCTATAATAAGTATAAATTACATACTGAGGTTAATTTTACAAAAGTAATTGCGATTTTAATGAGTTTAGCCCGTTAAACTTGGGAGCGTTCTATGCTTGTAACTTTTCAATAATGTAGTCTCTTTCACTCTTATACGATATTGCAATTAGTAAGAAAGAGGAAACTGTAGGTTACACACGTGATCTAGGTGTCTGGAGAATTAAGTATTGAAACTATTATTTCATTGGCCGTGTGGTGACGGCAGCGGCAGTAGGAATACATTTGTCACCATCTCAACTCCTCCTGCGGGTATCGTAAGAGTCGAGTAAAGGATTGAAGAGTCACTGATCATTCTTTGATAAAATATTGATAATGGGCAGCAGCATCACACATTAATGCGATCGTAATCCGCTTGCCCAACGTGGTGATTATGGCCATTTACCTCCTAATGCGCCTATACGCATAGTTAATAGGAGAGGCCTACGTTCAGCAGTCGACTAACATAGGCAGATGATGTGATCATGTCATAAGTTTCACGACATTAACTCAACTAGTGAAGCTACAAAGCTGGAGGTCACAGGTTCGAATCCCAATTAGGACATGATATTTGTGTATTAATAAATCATTATTGTTTTCTATGTGTTTCAGTATTCTGTAATACGTATATGTATAGAATATTTATTATACGACGTATTGTGGTTAGTACCCACAATACGAGCCTCAATTATTGGACTTATTGTGGGACAAGGTCGGTTTGGGGAAGAACCCATGATACCCATAATGTGACCAACGATATTTATTTATGTTTTTACGGTTTCAGACACAGTTTGCTGGGAAAATGACTTCGAAAATTGTATTTAAAATTAACGGAAGACAGTATGAAGGTTAGTTCTTGAACACTTATCTAATCCTATTTTTAACACTTGAAGGGTCCACGGAAAGAACATTTTTAGTCCTTCTAAAAGTCAGAGCATATTTGCACCATAATCTATTATTAAGTAAAGGTTGATTGTCCTTCTGAAATTTGAACTGACTAGACATGTTATTTACGTGGACCCTTCACTTACCTATCTCATATGTGACCGTCCATAAGAAAAGGTCCCTTATGGCAGTTTCTAGTTACGGAGATATTGGCACTAGTGCTCGGCGACGAATGCGGCGTGAGCTGGAATTCCACACAGCCGAAGTTTATAACATGCGTTTTTCTTTACAGTCATCAGTTCCACACAATCTTGTTTCCACCTAGTCGCGATTCTGCACATGCCACACAACATACATAGCTGGAGATTCATTTAATTCATTTATTCGTTGTAGTCATGTACAATAATAATAAGATGTTACATAATAAGGTACAAGTAAGGCCATGACACCCTGTAAGGGCATGCAACAGTAACTTAAAAATAAACTAAAAACTAAAAATGTTATTATGTTATTCCGGGTTCGAATCCCGACGAGGGCATTATTTGTGTATTTATTTATCACAAATATTGTTCCTTGGTCATGACTGTATAATGTAGTTAAGTATCTATATGTATCTATCTATTAAATATATCGTCGCTTGGTACCCACAACACAAGCCTTAATTGTGCTTACCGTGGGACTAAGTCGATTTGTGTAAAGAATTAAAGATGCGTGCCATCTACTAACGACTTTTATATAAAAAACAATTATAAATAAAAAATTAAAAATAAATAAATAAATATCTTGGGACATCTTACACAAATCGACCGAGTCCCACGGTAAGCTCAATTAAGGCTTGTAATGTGGGTACCAGGCGACGATATATATAATAGATAGATACATATAGATACTTAAATACATAGACAGCCATGACCAAGGAACAAACATTTGTGATAAATAAATACACAAAGAATGCCCTCGCCGGGATTCGAACCCGGAACCTCCAGCTTCGTAGGCAGGGTCACTACCAACTAGGCTACGGAGGCTGAATTATACACCGTGTTTTTATTGATTTTCGTTAAATTTAAGGGAAGCTTATTCAGGTCAAAAATAATCAATTTCTCTAAGAAACTAGTATCTTATCTCTTACTGTTATTGAGTTATTAAAAAAATAAGTTTAATGACTGAACAAGTGTATTGCAACCTTTATTACATCCTAATGTTACTTATTTTGACATGTCCCGTCAGCAGCAGTCAGTCGCCTGAGATCTTATTCTTAAGGTTCTCTCACACTTGCCATTACAATTATTAGTATGTATGAAAACGACCAAAACAATTTTTTTACGAAATTAACAAAAGCTGCTATACCAGGCAACTTTTATTAATGTCCCAAGTAACCTGTTCAATTTAACGGAAATCAATAAAAACACGGTGTATAAACGACCAGACACTGCACACGCATTTAGTGTAGCCCGGCTTTAAAACAGAATAACTGCACACTGCAAGGGAGATAATTGAATACTTGATCAAATGAGTATTTGCCTGGAGCATACGGTGTCAAGTTCACTCGATCTAGTTTGTAGGAACTTTTCTGTTAGCAATGTATTGGTTTCCAGGATTCAATTTACTTCACTTTGTTAACGTTAATACAATTGGATAAAATTACGATCCCTAAAGCCACGTACCTATTTTTTATCTTACACTTGGACAGTCGGAAAAAAGTATTATTTGTAACTTGCTTTATGATATGCTTATATGTAGGTAGCTACAGTATTTTATTTTATTTGGTATGTCAACAGCATTATAATTTATAAGAACTTAAAGTGATACCTATTGTAAATAAAGCAAATTACTGAATTTATGGCCTTATAAGAGCTGTTCAGAAGATGTTGCTAATAGGTTGAATACAAACCATATCACATAGGTATTATAAGTATTAAGGAAAAATATAAGTCTACCTACACATAATATATCCTAAAGAATATGAGCGCTCGTACAC
>JALPQI010019395.1:0-25846 GCA_025490895.1 Thaumatotibia leucotreta
GGTATATATTTATGTAATGAAGCCATAAGAAGGAACACATATTTGTGATAAATAAAAATAAATACACAAGTAATGCCGTTGCCGAGATTCGAACCCGGAACCTCCAGCTTTGTAGGCAGGGTCACTACCAACTAGGCTACGAAGGTAGATATACATTACTCAATAACATAATTATCACATTGTTCTCCAATTTTTAAGTAGCAACAAAACTTTAGTAACCGGCTTCTTAGGGTAGTTCTAAAGGCCAATAATCGCCAAAACTCCATTATTATCGCCAAAACCGAATAAACAAACATTTCGCACTCTTATCTGTTTCAAAAGAGCATTCGGATAAGTAATTGGCTTAACAACTTTACGAAAAGGTGGCAAAGAGCACCATCAGACCCCAAAATGTATTTTATGTACTTTAAACCTATCGAAAACTTCAAAAATATTTTTATCTGCTTCTTGCAGTGACAAAAGTGCACAGAGGGCATCGTCAGGGTGAGGGAGACATGCTCAAAAACTATGTTTGGCGTTCCGAGTAGGCCCTGAAGCCTACCGCGAACTTGGAAATCTGTAAATATCGAGGATTTTGTCCTGTCACTCCAATGAAGGAGTCATTAGTGTGACAGAGACGGAAGCTCACAATTTACAAATCCAAAAGTAGTGGATAGTAGACACCAGTAGCGCCGGCTCGCTTTCCCGCTTCCCGACCGCGGATTCCCCGCCCCCGGGCTCCCGCCCCAGCGTCCCGCCCCAGCGTTCCTGACCTAGTTACTCCGCTTATTGCACCGCGAGTATTGCAACAGGGCACACGAACACGTACCTCCTCAAATCCCAGTATTAGGAAGTTCGGGCCGACATCATTGTGTACGCGTAATAAAACGATCGGTAAGCCCGGCGGTAGTGACCCTGCCTAAGGAGCCGGAGATTCCGGGTTCGAATCCCGGCGAGCGCATTTCTTTGTGTCTTTATCATAAATATTTGTTTGTTGGTGATGATTGTTTATTTACTTTTTGACCCCTCCCCCCTGGTGATGTTTGGTGAGTTTCTTGGCTACCCCCCCCCCCCTCCACCCCCTTCCCTTGCAGTCTCACGTGTATTTTTCTCATTCAACTAAATTTAACGCTTGCAATCGAGTACGTATTTATTGAGCTCGATAGGTTTTCATCCCGCTCCATATTTTTTCTTAGTTTGTTCATGTTAGAAAAATACACGTGAGGTCTCCTTGTACCCCCCCCTACCCTAACGTGATCTTTCGTGATTTTTTCTTGGGCACTGGAAACTGTATCAGTTATTTTTGATTAATATTATTTATGAGTGAAGAGTTATAAAATTGTATTAATTTCAAGCTGGATTTATCACTCAAGTCGCTTTCTCTGTCCCTAGTGTCCCTACATCCCTATGAATGCTTAAATCTTTTTTCTACTCCCGTACTTTTATTTGTCATTTACAGAGTCGTGAATACACCTTTAAGCCCCTACCTTACAGATGTCAAGATAAGTCTATATTGTCTATTCCCTATAAACACATTCGGGTATACACGCAGTGCGTTTTTGGATTTTAAGACACCTCGTGTATACAAGATTTAATGAAATACATAGCTGCCAACCTACTTTTAAATGTCACTTCTGATGAATCGTAAACCATAGAGGAGCTTTCTTTTTTAATGTGTTTAATAAATGTGTTTGACTAAGAATATTTTTCAAAGGATCCCGGACCATAACTATGGAAAATGTGGTTTTAGTCAATTCTGCTGAAATGTTATAGATTTAAGTGCCCTGAACAAAAAACTCTATGGGTGCTACCACGGTTTCCGGGTCCCTTTCCATGTTGTGCTCGATTTCGTACCAGATAACAAAGTAGTACTTAGTTCTACTTCGGGTCTATTTATTTAAACAATTGACATGAGTTTGAACCTTTTTTGTGATAATGATGGTTAGTTAAAGACATAAAACGACTACAATGTCAACTTCATACGCACGTGATTGACTTATCGTTTAGCTATATAGCTAAATGTGTGATATATGGCGCTACTTTTAGAGGACATTGCTTCGTATGTAACAATGCTGTTGCTTTTCGTGCACTGCGGCGGATACCTACCAGAAAACAACGAAGAAAAAATTAAATCTGCTATTTCGTTCAGAGAATCTATGAACAACATGCCGGTTGAGTTCAACAACGAGTCCCGTGTGTGTGTGTCTGCCTCAAAACATTTATGTAAAGCTGTACAACCTTCGCGACGTAATTCCTCCAAATCTGTATTCAGCAATCGGTCACAATTAATACAAACACGGGACTCGTTGTTGAACTCAAGCGGCATGTTGTTCATAGATTCTCTGAACGAAATAGCAGATTTAATTTTTTCTTCGTTGTTTTCTGGTAGGTATCCGCCGCAGTGGCGGCCAAAAGTAGCGCCATATATCACAAATTTAGCTATACCTATGGTAGCACCCATAGAGTTTTTTGTTCAAGGCACTTAAATCTATAACATATCAAAATTTCAGACGATTTGACTGAAACCACATTTTCCATACTTTTGGTCCGGGGTCCTTTACAATTTTATTTGAAAATAAGTGTGTGGTCGTAGAAAAAGTATTGTATGCAACATTGTTTAACTGAGTCAAAAAATGCTCGTGGCGTCTTTAATAACAATTTTCGGCTTCGTCTCAAATTGTTACCCACACCACTCACCTGTTTTGACCTCTCTTAAACAAGGGTTGCATAAAATAGGTACTATTAAAGTACGCAACGAATTTTAATGCGTTTTTTAAATAGAGCGGGCCGCTTGTTCATGCACACTCAGGGGTGACAATTTACATTGTTACGCAGATTGATTCACATCACAGAAACTGCTCCGTCTCAAACAAAACTCACTGATCTGTTTTTCTATCCCCGCGGAGTTAGTATCAGTGTAACGGACAAGTCATCGCAGTAACAGATATTGACATGGAACTAGCCATATAAAAAAAAATATTATATTTGCTTAATTATGGATATTTATGAATATTTCAAATATGATGCAAATAAATACAATAAACAAGTAGATTAACGACTACCCCGAGCTATGTTAGAGAAAACCGGCCAAGTGCGAGTCAAACTCGCGCGCGAAGGGTTCCGTACCATTATCAATTTAACATAAATAAAATATTTTAAAATAAAAATAAAACCGCTTCAAAAATTCACCCGAACTAAAAAGTAAAAAATTATTTTAGTTCCTTCTTAGGATTTCCTACCCAAACCTTTAAACCTTTTACCCTATTCATTGAAATAAAATATTATGGCTATTGGCTAGGTACCCTACAGATTTCTTAGAAGACGATGATGAGTGACGATGTTTTCGCACGTTTCGCACGACGTTTTTTAGTACTTACAGATGGCCCTCCGAAGTTTTGGACCTCACGTAAAATGACCCACTTCTCGCACTAGAGCCTAAAAAAGTCATCACCATCTGTACTAAAAAAATGTTTTTAAACACAAGCTTTTATAATAAACCAAAAAGAATTAAATAACCCATGCCAATCTTAAAATCCACAGTTTTTTAAACCTTACCAGTACCTAACGAACCACAAAAGGGTTGAGTTCAGCTGATCAATAGATGTGTCTTCAGCAAAAGTATGATATGATATATATATATATATATATATATATATATATATATGCAGCTAGTATGTATAACTAGTATAAACAAACATTATCCATTAGTAGTTTATTTTAATTTTTTCCAAATTAAAATATTGTCGCAGTCAAGCTAAAAAAAATGTGCGACAAGCTTTCGATTTGGATAGAATATAAATAAACTGCTCATGGATAATGTTTGTTTATACATAAGTACATTATAATATAATCATACTTTTACTGACGACACATCTATTGATCAGCTAAACTCAACCCTTTTGTGGTTCGTTACTTGTAATGTCTTCCTCAGTCTATCCATTTCCATTAACGCTTCATTGTTGCAAGGTCTCTTATCAGTTAATTTGTGTAATCTAATTTTTTAAGACCGTCTAAAAACTCTAAAGACTGAGCTCTACTTACTCAGAGCTTCTTAGTTATGCTTGTCCAGTAGCGAAGAATTTCGAACCTAAATAAACCACGGCATGTTCGACTGTACTTCCCTGCATCTTATGAACTGTTGACGCCCCGCATACTACCACAGGTAACGTTCTTCGTTCCGCTGTGCCGTGACTGAATTTGATCTGGAACTGCACTGATATGGGTTCTATAATATATCTAGGAATACCATTGTCGTTCGATCGCATTCCCGAAGATCATTCGAACTAATGGAATGGTTTACCGAAAATGTTATATTTCGAGCATCTGTTTCTGTCAGTACTAGGAAGGCATCATCGATGACCGATGCATTTGAGAAAGGCTAATCGCTAACTTATATTAATATCTTTGGATTAACCAATATTTACATATTATAGTATTGTCACGAAAGTTACGGAAGCATACAACATTTCTGCTCAATTGATCCACAGGAGCAAGTGTTGCTATGAATACTTTCCAACTCCTTCTGAGGTCAGCTCTATGATACCTTGTTTTAAATTTGCCACCAAAGTTACGAAAGCATACCAAATTTCAGCTCAATTAGTCTACGGGAACAAGTGTTCCTATGGATACCTTCCAACTCCTCATCAGATCAGCTATATGGCACCTACCTTATTTCAAATTTGCCACTAAAGTTACGAATGCATACTCAATTTCAGCTCAGTTGGTCCACGGGAACAAATGTTCCTTTGGATACTTTCCAACTCCTCATCAGATCAGCTCTATGGTACCGACCTTATTATAAATTTGCCACCAAAGTTACGAAAGCATACCAAATTTCAGCTCAATTGGTTAACGGGCACAAGTGTGTGGTTCCAACTCCACCATCAGTAGACTTAAGTATGATGGTACCGCGTCACGGTCTAACAAGTATACAAGTGCGAAACTGACGCGTAGTACGCCACTCACTCGATTTCGAAATTAAGAAAACGTCACCCAGATTGCTTTGACAGTTTGTCGTCGGAATGGCGCGAAATCATGTTCGATTTAAAGTTGGATAACTTTGCTTGTACTAAAGCAATTACGATAATTGTTTTAACACTGTAAAAAACATTAAACAAGTCATCAAGTTATATCGCCATTAATCTAGCTTTTGTAATAAAAGTAATGAATAAACGCACGCAAATTAGACGCATACAAATTTTGTACCAACTTTCTGCAGTAAACGATTTTTTAAAAAAGATCTAAAGCGATAAGGTATATGTTTTTTGGATTCATTTGAAAGAATATTACATTGTCTTTTGGATAATACCAAACAATTAAAGAAGCTTCTTACAAAGATGTTGAGAAAAACTTATTTGATTGCAGGCTTAAGTCAGAACAAATATGCGATATAAAACCGTCAGTTAAATAGAGATGTTATTGGTCATTTGGAGATTTATTTACTCAAAATATAGTCATAAATAGGATAAAACACTAACAGGCATTCTATTAAAACCTTATTTTATACATTTGAGTCCGTAATTGCAGAAATAATAGCAAAATAACAACGTATTTACGTACCCTGCCAGTTCACGGAAGACAACCGAATTTGTAAACAAGATCACAAGCACATAAAATAACTTAAAACAACACTACCACGTTTTATGAACGCGTCACAGTATGCAATACACAATAACCGGTACATAATAAGCAATTACTGATAATTATATCAACAAATTTAAATAATTTAAATGTAAACAAACATACAAAGTCGCGCCTAGAAAGTCAACTGAGAAAAAAAACAAGATGGCGGCACTGGCCCGCTCGCCGGCCCGCCATGTTCATAGGCTATTAGGCCGAGAACACACAAGTATTTACGCGAGCGCGCTGCTTCAAGACAATAATATAATATATTAATGTTGACTTTGTTGAACTGAACAAAAATATAACTTATTAATGTTTTATATTTAATGTGTTGTAGATAAGTTGTTAATAATGTTAGTAATGATATTAAAAAGCTCAAAATTATTATAAAATGGTCCACCAAGCAAAACTCGGATAATATATGAAATTGAAAACTCACGTTTTCTCAGAGATGAGACGAGACCAGGACAATTTTTCATCCAATAAAACCCCTATATTCTATTTTTTGTTCAAATCATTGAGCAGTTTCCGAGATCGCAAATAAATATGTACTAATACTAATACAACTAGGTATTTATATACGTACCTTAACTCAATAATTGGTCTTTTAAAGGTGTAATAAGGGCATTTTCACTTTTAGGGACACCCAATTAGCGTTAGATTAAAAAAAGCCTAACTGCAGTCAGGTTTGTAACGACGACTAAGCATTTAATATCGATAAAAACAAAAATGTTGGTGTTAATTTTTTAAGCTTTTGAAGAAGGTTGGTGGTCAAATGTTGGTGTTAATTTTTGAAGCTAATGAAGAGTTTGTACTTAATTGTCGTTACAAACCTGACTGAAGTTAAGCTTTTTTTTAATCTCACGCTGATTGGGTGTCCCTAGAAATGAAAATGCCCATTATACCTTTAAGCTAGCCATTCTTAAATTTTAATTTCGGCGATTAAAGGGGTTTCTGGGGACGGAAAATCGATCTAGCTTGGAAACTCAATCTAAGTATTCATGGATTTTTGGAGTTTTTTATCATGTTTCTTAGTGACATTTACTATTTCAGAGCAACACAACCGATACCCAAATCAAAATAACGAAATATTATTTTTAAAAAGTGTAGGTTCGAATCCTGAGCCGAGTACACGTATTTTTGTAAGTGTATGAATGCAGTTTTTCTTTCCACTAAAATCGATCTCATGGTTCCTAAGAAAAGATTTCGCTATCTGCTATGGTTTTCAAAACCTCCATACTGACCCATTTGAATTGATAACCCTTTATTATTATGTTAACGTTCATTAAAAACAAGACGTTTCTAGAGTGGACAAACTGCACCTAATAATCTTATATAAATACAAACGAATCCAAAATTGCTATTGCACATACTGTAAATATTTATAATGGTAGAGAATATTATTTTTGTATTTATCACGAATATTTTATGTAGTTCCTGAGTTATGGGTGGTTCCTATAAGTAGGTATGCATTTATATTATAATTCAAGCATGATTGTATATTATGTCATCGCCTGTGGTACTAGGCCACAGTAGGTAGTAATAATAATACTTTATTTTGCACTATAATTGTTAATTTATGTTTTTTTCTTTATTTTAGTTATCGGGTATGGCATGTTCATAGAAATATATTTCATTGTCATGCCTAAGTATTTCATTGCTACAACACAATATTATATTCTGCAACGAGGGTTTTTGATACTTTTTCTGCCACTATGGGGAGGTGAGATGGCAGCACTGAGTTTTGACGAATTGTCAAAATTAATACGCGCATTTAATTTTCAAAATATTTATAGGTTTAGTTATTCTAAAAACCATTACTTTAGGAATATTGTTTTCTAAAATAAATAAAAAAAAATGTTCAAAGTCAATTCCCATGAAATTAACAAAGTTATAATAATTATTTTTAATACCAGTGACTTTGCGCGCCTGTTCGCGCTCAGTCTTCAGTTCGACGACCGTGTATTAGTCGTAATCCATTACAAAATCAATACTCTTCCAAATAAAATAGAATTTCAATATTTTATGTCCAGGTGCCTATGAATAGTATGAATCTGACAGCTGTGTGGACCAGACGCCTACTCTAGCGCCGCCTGGTGGCAGAAAAAATGTCAAAAACCCTCATTGGAATTGGAAGACATAACGTTTAATGAATGACTATGCGTGAAAGAAAACAAGGATTTATGTCAGAATTATGTACTTTATTTAACCAAGTCATACATATTGAACTAGGCATGTTTTCAGTTTCCGAGCTGGAGGCGTTTGAGGCATTCCAAGCCTAGCCTACATTTAGATGTCGTTGGAGACTACTTCCTGAAAACAAAATTGAAAAATATGAGAAAAATTACAATAATATTGCTTGCTTCTCAACTAGGCATGCTCCAGGAGCTTTCAATTCTTATGTACGGAACCGAGAAATTCGTACAAAATCAGTAATGGGAGCTTATTAGACTTCCCTTTTCCATTAAAAGTAAATTAAGAACCTCATTAGTATGTGGTGGGGCATCGAGCAACAACAAGTGCTTCGATTGTTTTGTCCTCTTGCCCTCGTACAAATTTCTGGCCTCCGTTCTCAAATTCACTCTTTTTTTTTGTCTAGAAAAGAGTGAGACGCAGAGTTCCTATTTTTCTTCATAATTATGTCCTGCAACAAAGCAAAGCTATTATGACATA
Organism: Thaumatotibia leucotreta; assembly: GCA_025490895.1. NCBI lineage: Eukaryota > Metazoa > Arthropoda > Insecta > Lepidoptera > Tortricidae > Thaumatotibia > Thaumatotibia leucotreta. The sequence continues at coordinate 8,275 of JALPQI010019395.1, forward strand.
TAAAATAAATAAAAGTCAATGTGATTTGATTATTCACACAAGAAAATATACAGACCAAATTCACCTAGTGCTCGGTCCAGGAACAGGAGTAGCTGGTACAGGTTGGGGTGGGGCCGGTGAAAGTAGCTCTTCAGTTACATTTTTACGCCCGCGAACTCGTCCGCTTTCTTTTTTTCTAAAATTTATAATACTCAATAAAACTATGCAATAAGCACAAAAGACTAGAAAAAACAGACAATATTTTTTTTTGCTAATAAATTGAGCAGAAATTATTTAAAAAAAAACAATCTCCTAATAAGCATGGTCGCTAACTTATTACTTTACATACAGAGTGGAAATTATTTTTGTATCAGTGTGGGCAGCTACCAGATACAGAGTAGCTACGCGAAAATGATCGTAGAAGACCTTCCCTCGATTTCAAATTAATGAAAATTAAGATTACAGATTTTGAAAAAAAACTACACGTTGCGAGAAAATGGCCGTTTTTTTTTCAAACTTTCTTTGATGTCTTTTGATCCTGTTTCTGTATAGGATCAAAAACTTATAGGACTAAAAAAATTTTTCGGCTAGAAGAGACGCAAATTAAGAATTGAAAATCCCATACTAATTGTATTAAAATATCCGTATGGAAATTATATGTAAATTTATGCCGATCGATCCCATTCCTTTCCAGTATCAATAGTTTCCTAGGAGTCAACTTCCATTCCAGCAATATACAAAAAATCCAAAAATTAAAAAAAAAACTGTTTTCATACATTTACTATGGGAAAAAAGGGAAACTTTAATTGGTACATTATCTGACACACTAATTAGTTCTGTAGCACCAACTCCCGTAATAATCGGAGACTTTACACTAGAAGTTGTAGACGAATATATATACCTAGGGCAAACTATTCAGTCAGGTAGGTCCAACTTCGAGAAAGAGGTCAATCGTCGAATCCGACTCGGTTGGGCAGCGTTCGGGAAGCTACGACACATATTTTCGTCCAATATTCCGCAGTGTTTGAAGACGAAAGTCTTTAATCAGTGTGTGTTGCCAGTGATGACATACGGTACTGAAACGTGGCCGCTTACAATGGGTCTCATAAGAAGGCTCAAAGTCACCCAAAGGGCAATGGAGAGGGCTATGCTAGGAGTCTCTCTGCGTGATCGGATTAAAAATGAGACCATCCGCAGCAGAACCAAAGTAACCGAAATAGCTCTCCGAATCGCTAAACTGAAGTGGCAGTGGGCGGGGCACATTGCGCGTAGAACCGATGGCCGTTGGGGCGGGAAGGTTCTTGAGTGGCGGCCACGTACCGGAAGGCGTAGCGTGGGTAGGCCCCCCACAAGGTGGACCGATGACCTGGTGAAGGTCGCAGGAGTCCGCTGGATGCGGGTGGCGCAGGACCGGTCATTGTGGCAATCTTTGGGGGAGGCCTATGTTCAACAGTGGACGTCTTTCGGCTGATATGATGATGATGATGAATTAGTTCTCCTGTACTAAATGATAATAATACTGTATGAAAACATTAGCAACATTATTTAAACAGTAATAATCAAAATTAAAATTTCATTTTATTCCCATAGTATGTATGAAAACTGTTTTCTGAAATTTTAGCTTTTTTGTACATTGCCATAAGTTGACCCCTAGGAAACTATTGGTACTGAATAGGAATGGAATCAATTAGTATTAAAAAAAATACTCATGGTTTTTTTTTTTATTCAGTTTGTATGGGAATTTTAATTCTTGATTTGCGGCCTTCCCATTTCGAATTTTCCATACAAGCTTTTGATCCTAAACAGAAACAGGATCGATTGGCTTAAAAAAAAAGTTTGTCAAAAATAACCATTTTCTCGCACCCTGTATGTTTTTCCCAAAATATGTAAACACCAATCTTCATTAATTTAAAATCGAGGTAAGGTTTTCTAAGACCATTTTCGCGTAGCTACTCTGGATCTAGTAACTCATTGACCCAAAAAGAATTTCCACCCTGTATATACGCATAGTACAAAAATAATAAACACGAAAAATAGCTATAAAATAATAATATCTAAGTGAAAACAAAACATTAATAAAATAAGGACGATAAAAACTTTTTAATAATTCTTTGAGTTATGGTCCGTGTGTACCATGCCTTATTTGCTTCCGCAAAACCATCGCAGATTTCGCGGAATTTTGGCCGCCGTGGAGCCGTCATTCTAGTAAGTAGGCATTAACTATTTACTGACTCTTGTTTTATTCGGTAATCCTGTTTATCATAAGAGAGTTCATATAAACATTTCACCATTTCTTGAAGCTTAATAGTTATAGGTGAAAAACTTAATAAAGTCACCTGTTGTATGTGTGAGTGACGTGTTCGAATAGGCATTTGTTTTGTTTGTGTTACTAATTTCAAATATGTGTTCTCTATTCGAATACGTCACTCACACGTACAACAGGTGACTTTCTTAAGTTTTTCACCTATACGCTATTTAATTACTAAAAGCAATGTCAAAAATAATTGTATATAAGAGAAATGTGAGACATTTAATTACGAACTACCTCAAAAATCTACCGAGTTATTGATTGCAAATGCGATTTTTTGTTTATTTATAGCAAATATGTCTAAAATATATTTGTTCCCTAATAAAACAATAAACACTGAGTATTTTGATGTATAATACAAGTAGAAATACATAAATTTTAATACTCACGACATTTTCATACGCTCCGCAATCTTTTCACAACTTTTTCTTTAGCGCCACTTCGGAAAATAACCCAGATAATAATATTTTACTTGTTTCCACTACACTTAAACACTTTTTAAATATTGCTATGTTGGTAGTCCGTATTTTTATTGCAATTTATACCATATCTGTGTAGCCCTTTATAGATTACAAACGAAAATGCGCGCGTACTCCGCTTGGTTCCTCTAGTTACCAGTGTCAGTTCATGGGTGCGCAAAGTTGGTAACTCTAGCCGCCAGAAGCGAGTGAGTGGATAAATGGATAAAACGGGACCACCATCAGCTACCAGATCAGTTCCAAGTTACCATATTAATGTATTGTCATCCAACTTACGTAAGTGTACCAATTTTCGGCTCAATTGGTCTACCCAACTGTTTAAATTCTTCGTTGCAAGATTTTTAAACATGCAAAGTGAACTTAAATCTATATATATAAAAGAAGAAGCTCCCTTATAAAGATGCACGCACAGCCTAAACCCCTGGTCCTATAGACTCCAAATTTGGCACGTAGGTTCCTTTTATGGTGTAGACGAGCACTAAGAAAGGACTTTACAAAATTCACCTTCTAAGGGGTTGAAATGGGGGTCCAAAGTTTGTATGGCGAAATAAGATTAGTTTAACTATTTGATCCGAAACTTCGCAAAAGTATGTACACAGTATACACCAGTAATTACTCTTCTAACAAATGAACGCCGCGCGGCCACGCACACAGGCGCACTACACGCACGCAGCGAGTACATGCAAATTGGGATAATTTGGGATAAGTCAGTTGGGGTCGGCCGGCCGCGCAGCGCGCTTTGTGTCGTATTGCGTTCGAGATAGAAAATTAAAAAAATGACATCAGTGCCGAACACATTACGGTATTGTAATGTTTTAATGATTCTGTGCATGAGACTAACGTATGCGGAGTGAAATTTGCACAAATTTTGAACAAGTAAAAACAAAATAAAAAAATTAAATTTAACTTGTGTCTCAATGCTAAATTAATTTGTATACAATTGTTAATTAAATTGGATAGTTTTGTCGGGTTTGGCATCTTTCTTTAGAAATTATGGCCAATTGAGTAGAACAATGTCGCACAACTGCATGTATTTTCCACAAGACACATTTGCTAAGGCCAAAATCGACGATGATTCTGATTTTTTAGAAGAAGGCAAGATTTGAAACACTGTTTTATAAAAATCTCGCATTCTTTTCGTTTCCAATAAATGATATTAGTAACCCTAGTGTAATGTAACAATTTGGCTACAGCCACTTTTCAGAAAGAGCTCGAATAAAGGAAATTACGTTAACCCGAATCACAAAATCGAACAGGGAGCTCAGAAATACTTCTAAATATGACAACAAAATTGATGAAAAACATCCTCAAACCATGGGCATTACGAAACATAAATAAAGAGCAAGCCTATCAACACGGAAAATAAAAATAAACAACTTTGAAAATATGACTTCGCCATTTGATCAAAAAGTGTAAAAAACACTGCTTTTTCAGTAACGGATGTCACGGTGAACGACTTATAGCTAATTTCAATTAAATATTTTTAGCATAATAAGTAAGTATCAATAGACCAATTAACAAGAATATGAAATATAATGAGCAAAGGATTTTTATTTAAAAAGTTTTCCTACAGAAGATAAAATTAGAGGCAAGAAAAATGCTAACATTTGTTTTTTCGACATCAATGGATAAAGTATCATAAAACTAAAGTTATACACTTTGGATTCAAGTAGTTTTTATCTTGCATGAATACTTGTTAAAATCGATATTAAAAAACGTACATGTTCAAGAAAATAATAATGATATCATTTATTTAATATAATATTAAACTTTGTGCAGATTTCATTCCGCATACGTTAATCGATACCTAAGGTACATAATATTTAATATTATTTTTCATAATCATCAGTATTCAATACTGATGCAATGTCATGATGTGGTATTGTAGTACTCATATTGACAGTTATACCTATAGTACCTTTGTACCAAGTCGAATAATTAATTTTGTTCAACCCTGTGCAGTAGGTATCATTCGCGTCGCCACTGCCGGAGAGTGACTACTGGACTTGTCTTTATACTGTGGTATGTATGTATGTATGTAAATTCTTTATTGTACACAAAACACAGGCAAAAATACACATTTTTACAAAGAATTTGACAGGTACAAAAGCGAACTTATCCCTGTAAGGGATCTCTTCCAGTTAACCTTTGAGCAAAAGAGTCGTCTATATGAAGCAAAAGATAGGCAAACATACCGTGTACAGTGGAGAATATATTTGAGTAATACCAAAAACTTAACTGTTATTATACGAACTAACATAAACTCATACATCCAATACACATATAATCAAAATATTAAATACATATACGTACTATAGCGTTCAAAAGAGCCTGGGCAATCGAACAAAACTATCGTTTGAAGCTAATTTGAGCGCCACCTTTGTGGGATTGATGTAACAAGGCTATTACAGATGTAAAGGTAATCTTAGTAGTAATGTTAGCTGTCCCTAGATGGCGTTGATAGTCAAAAAACTAAAAAAAAATTGTGCACACAGATTTAAACTTTATTTATAACTCTCCTCGAGTATTCTGACGAGACTTATTCTTTTCTACTTACTGACTTATCTTTTTTTTAGGATACTTTTTGTTTTTTTTTTTTATTGTCATTATTGAGACATTATTAAATCTGTTCAAACATCCTGTGAATTTTCACCCACCGGAGCGTAGCGTAACCGGAAAGCCCTTTTTGGCCAAGATTTAAAAAAACACAAATTAGTTTAATATTCGTGGGATACGAACCTGGGCACTCTAGTTTAGAAGCCGTATGTGCAAACCACTGAACCAAAGTGTTATTAGTAAAGCCGCCGAAATATAACGTCAGTTGAAACCTTGGTATATTATCCGTAAAATATGCTAAGGGAATTACAGTTTTATTACCATAAGACTAACGTTAGAATGGCATATCAACGTTTTAATATATTGATAAAAATGTATACTATAAAAACGTAAGAGGGTAAGTTTAAGTTTTCTAAATACCATACTAGTGCAGATTTTTTTCTTAATAAAAGATTCATCGCATGTTCCTTTGTCTGCTACCGTATACGATTGAAAGTGTATTACCGTTACTAGCTGATTATAAGAATGAGTTCTTCGTGCAATATTGATATGATAACCAGATCGCAAATAATTGCCTTGCATAAGGAAGGCAAAAATAAATCAGAGATTGCTAGAGAAACAGGTGTCAACGTAAGTAGTTTAATTTACTTCTTTTCGGTATTAAAATGTTTGCATTATAATTTAATAATAATTATATTATATTTTTTCAGAGACAATTGTTTCAGAGGAAAACTGTTTCTTTATGGGTAGATCGATACCAAGGAGAAGGGTCTTTGTCCCACCGGCATAAAACTGGAAGACCACGCCTCATTGACACACAGCAACGTCAGTTGATGGTGCGGGAATATGAGGAAGACGGATTTAGGCCCACAAGACACTACGCCGGTTTGTTTGGCACAAGTCCGCTTACGGTTCGTCGTGTGCTTCATGAGGAAGGCATCCATCACCGCAGACATGCCATCAAACCTTTGCTGACGGATGCTCACAAAACGGCAAGGTTACAGTTTGCTCGGGACCATCTTCTTGACGACTGGACTAGTGTCGTCTTCACTGACGAGAAGACTTTTAAATCCAGTCAACACGGACGCCTGAGCTTGTGGCGTCGAAATAATACGCGATACGACAACGATCATGTCGTGCCCAACATGGAATCGGGGCGTATCACAGTGAACATGTGGGGTTGGATGAGTGCAGCTGGTCCGGGAGAACTTGTCAGAATACCTAGCCGTGCAAATAGTGAACATTATGTAGAAGTGTTGGAGGAGACCATGTTACCTACAGTTCGAAATGTGTATCCAGAAGCAGAATTGCCGTTGGTGTCGTTTGTGCAAGATAATTGTCCTATACACCGTTCGCGTAATGTCAAAGAATGGTTTGGAAAACACAAAAATAATATTAAAGTTATTTCCTGGCCTGCTAGATCACCGGATTTAAATCCGATTGAAAATGTATGGGGTGTTATTGTCCAACGCTGGGATAATAAAAATGAAAGGACCCCGGAAGCGTTGGAAGCACATTGCTTAAAAATATGGGAAAGTATTCGTGGTTCAGATTTATGTTCAAATTTAATAACATCAATGCATACCCGATTACAGGCAGTTATTGATAACGAGGGGGGCTACACCCGATATTAAATAATATAAAAAATACACTTACTGGACTTGTTAAAGTCGAGTAAGTATATTTTTAACATTGTTTAAAAATATTTTATCAATAAGATAATAATTTTCTTAGGCTACGAAACAGTGGTGTTTAAAAAAACTACTACCTAAATAAGACACTTATTGACTCCCTTACTTTAAATTTCTCGATTCCAATGACATGTAACAGTGAAGGAAGTTTAGTAGTTTGTATTTTGATTAATAGTAATAAATAATAATATTTATAACACTTTCCAGCTGGGATTTATGTAAGCACAACGGAACGTCGAATCCTAGGATTGGTAAGTTAAGTCAAAACTTTTGATTCCCAAAAATAGTGATGGTGGATAGATGACAATCTATAAAATCTACTAATTGATTTTTATTTTTTAATTAATAGTAATAGTCTCATAAAACAAATCGTAATTATTGTTTATTTCAGTTGCTAAATAGGTATTACGGTTGCCAATACCTTTAAGTAGTTTTATTGAGGCGAAGTTTCAATCTTTTTCCGTTTTCGGAAATGATACTTAAGCTTAAACCTCAATAAAAAGTAAACAATATTGCCTAATTATAAATCTTACACTTTTTTTACGGTGTAAATTAGTTAAATTAAAGCACACCTCGTATTCAAAATGTGTTTAATTTCGAATCAACGTTATAAACACTGCTCACTTAATGTGTTATTTATTTAACCAACTCATGCCATTACATTATCCTAAAATAATAAAATAGTACTTGATTATGGATTTTTCTTTAGATAGTTTGTTTACAATGTTATCAATTTCTATTGATGGTAACTTTTAGTGAATTATTTCAAAAGATGGTATGTCTTAGCACATAACTCGTTGAAAAATTAAATGTAAACATGAAATCGCTCAATAGCTTGAAGGTAATTTAATTTCAGAACCTTACATATCGGCTGTCCCAGATCAAAGCCTAGTAAGTGTATTTAGCGAAATTTTACAGGAGAGGCAAATAAACATTTTGTTAAAAAAAAATAGTAGCAGAGACCTTTATCTCACAAGACTTTGTTTTATATAGAGAAGTATAACTTGCTTTATAAGACAAACTATTGAAACTTAATATAATTATGTATCTTTTTAGAACTTTTATGTGCCTTACTAACAACTGATTACAAAAAAATAATAGAAATGTTATGACAATTACAAAACTGAAACCTAGCAAGTGGTACAACAATGGTACATTTTACTGCTTGTAAGCAGTAAACTCTTAAATTTCAAATATAAAATCGAGCAAATGCTTACTTTGAAATCCGGATTAAGTTACCATTTTAATAGTACCTAAGGTAAATTTGTAGTACAGTGCATTGGGGTAATTTCAAACTGCAGAAATTCTGCTCGGGTAATTTCGGAATAAATCTTGATTATGTTAAAAATAAAGGTCTATTTTATGGTAATTTGAAATAAGACGACTTTTGAAATGACAGCAAAGCACCCTATTTAATTGCAATCTAGGGTATTAAAATGATTGTGAAATTACTGACTACCAGTTCTTTCCCGCAGAGCTTCGCTGTAAAGTACTTGCTAACGATTTACTACACATTGAAACTTCCCACAAACATCATTCTAAGCCGATAAATGTCCACTGCTGGACATAGGCTTCCTCCAGTAGGGTCATTGCCATAACGAGTCATTTTTTTCAAAGTTGTCTCGCACTTATTTTTTGTTTTTGTAATTTTTAATATGATTTCCACTCAGGATCGCAAGCTCTTTCGATCCTGATAGGAGAACATTTTGGTATCATCTTCTGCTACGAGTGTATGCATGTGCATACCATTCAAATATCACGTGTATAAACATTACTACACACGCGACTATCGGCTTACTAGCGAAAATAATAAAACGGCAATAAACATTCAAATCAGCAATAAGTTTTTCAAAAACTCATTGCATTCATTTGATATTGACAAGTGCTTTACGGTGAAGGAAAACCTGCATACACCTGCGAAGAAATTCAAGTGTGTAACAAACAACAACAAGTACTGGACCAGCTTCGGGACCACGCAAAAAGGCACATTTGATGTAGAGTTGTGGAAAGAAATAGAAAGAAATGACAAATACAATACAATAGCATCAAGTATTGATATTATTTGATATGTTTTATCAGTACCTTCGTCGTAATTTTAAGCTTCTGATAATTTGTCCAGGGTTCTTACATAGAGAGACAACGGAGAATACCGACAAATAATGCACGTAATGATAGTGACGTTACGAATTATCGAAGATTAAATTTTGTTTATTATCAAAAAGTACAATTTTCGGCGGTTCTTCGTCGGTTAACAACCGAAACGCACTATACCAATCGTCAGTAGAAACTAAAATAATTGTAAACAAACCTAAATAATTGCATGATTCCAAAATCGCGATTACTTTCAGAACACAATCTTGGTCTCTTCATCAACTTTAAACCTTAAGCCTTGAGTTCACATACATGTTTAGTTAAAATTATTCATATTTTGGCCACTATGATGACGCTGCTGCCCGTCATCGATCTTCGATAAATAAATGGTAAATATCAATTCAATTCCTCAGTCGACTCTACGACACTCGCGGGGCAGTGACAAAAACCGCAGCTCGCAGGCAGGGACCGCGGGAGCGGCGACCATTAGAACGCAAACTTCACTCATTACTGACTTGATAGGTTTTTATTTATTGTTATATTTGAATTCCTTGTTCGACCCTTCAGCAATTTTTTAAATCAATTACCTAGTAAGGGACAATTTCCATATTCAAAAATCTAGTATGTTCCATTTACAAACTCAAAAATCTAGTATAGCATGCAGTTGCCAGGTTTTTGGACTTGAAAATGTTACTTACTAGGATTTTGAATATGTTCTTGGTATGTCAGAAATGCCCTTGCTAGGTTTAGTGGGTCTCGTAACTTTGGTTCTAATTGAGATAGAAATACAGGTGTTTTTGCATTAGACGCAGCTCAACATTTGGGGCAGGTACATTTAAAAAACGTATTTTGACAAAAAATGTCCCTTGCTAGGTTTTGATTTGGGACAGCCGATATCTTGTAGTATAATAGTTATTTAAAGTTGCCGATTTCTAAAAATGAACATTTGATAGTTTAGAAATGAGCCTTATATATATATGACGTTAAGGCTATCGGAAAAATGGTGAGTCTTACCCTCATATTAATAAGGATTAATCTATAACTGTGAAAAGTTCATTCTTAGAAATTGGCAAATATAATAAAAAAATATGTTTAGCTTCCATTGTGCAGTCATAAGATTTATTATTATGTTTTGGTTTGAAATAAATACGCCTTGTAGATAAAGTAATAAAATATTTATAGGGTTAAAATCAGATACAGCTTTTGTATATTTTTAATACGTATTATCATTCATAAGTGCAACTGCAAATTGATTAAACAGCGTTTTTTGCTAACAAGACATAAATTATTTATTAAGATTAAGATTGGTTGTAACTTGTAATTAATTAATAAAAAATATAGAAAAAAATGAAGTGTCCTATTTTTTGTGTTTTTATCCGTTAGCAATTCCTGAATAAACACAATAAGTACCGTAAAACTACCTAACTAAACTCCAAATGCTCCCAACAAAAAGATTGGGACTGACGTTTATTAAGAATTGAAATTGTGGACTATTATATAGTTGCAGTATTGGACCATAGTTAGGTGATTTTACGGTATTAGACCATAGTTTCGGGGGCGTCAGCCTCCGTAGCCTAGTTGATAGTAACCTTGCCTACGAAGCTGGAGGTTCCGGGTTCGAGTCCCGGCGAGGGCATTATTTGTGCATTTATTTATCACAAATATTTTGTTCCTTGGTCATGGCTGTCTATGTATTTAAGTATCTATATCTTTCTATCTATTATATATATATATATATATATATATATATATATATATATATATATATATATATATATATATATATATATATACCGTCGCTTGGTACCCACATCACAAGCCTTAATTGAGCTTACCGTGGGACTAGGTATATTTGGGTTAGATGTCCCAAGATATTTATTATTATTATTTATTCCCACAAGTGGTAACAACTGGGAATTAAAAATCGTGGGATTTCTTTTTCCCAGTAGATACCAGTGGTATCATACCACCAAATATTAAAGTGGTAACAGGTGGGAAAAAATCTCAGTTGTTACAACTCGTGTCATGTGAAACGAGAGGTTTAACGGGGTATCGAAGGTGGCGGGGTCAAAGCCGATAACTCGAGAAAACCGGTTTTTGAAATACGAACTAAATGTCACTTACGTGAGGTTTGTTTTTTCAATTAAAAAATATCTCGACTTATCGGGTTTGGCCACTCAGCTCTCGATATAATAAATGTAAAGCGAACCTTTCTAAGTTCGCTCTTCTGAGCATTCTTGCGTATGAATTCAACTAGAAAATCGTTGTTATCCTCAAGCGGAACAATAGGCCTTTACCAATTTGACAATCACAAATCAGCAGTAGCGACATGCCGATAGCTACTTGCGAGCAGTAAGTAGGTAGCTATCGGCGAGTTTATTCTTCGCGGGCGAGTGAATACTCTTAGAAAATTTACTCGTCGGCAGTCTGAACAGCTAGTGATCAACTGTACTAAAATATGTCTGTAACTTTTACTGTGTTCCCTAGGCGAAGAAATACTGGATAGCCCATCGTTTAATATTTAATATTGGGTCTCTGGTTGAAATGGGTGGGTAGCACTACACTAGGCTAAATACCGCCTGACCGAGTGATCGATTTTTATTCACCTACGACTATGAATGAAATATCAATTCAAAACTGTTTACATAATACATAGATATCAGGTGATTACGTCGATTCCGAAAGTTATTTGACTGGTTGAAACTACTGATACTTGGGTCTATTTAAGATTAAAATAAGGTAAATAATTTTGACGTGTCTTAATGTTTATTCAAAGTGATTGAACCTGTTGAATGTTGCCTTATTTATATTAATTATAGAGTAATCCGACCAATATGTAAATAATTATAAAATATTATTACATATTTGTAATGAACTATTTTTGAACGGTGTTTTTTAGTAAACTGACATTTCGAAAGCGCTCATCTTTTTTCTAATGATTTAAGAATAAACATAATTATTTATAAATGTGGTTTTATTTATTTACCACAAAGGTATACTAAATAATATTATTAGGTAGATAATATTCATTATTTAAAATATTTTAATAATCAGAGAGCCTACAGCGAACTATAAATATCGTTAATTTCAAGTATCTGTCTCTGTCAAGTTGAAGACGCCTTTATTAGAGTGACAGAGATAGATGCTCGACATTTACGATTCTCCAAGTTCGCGGTAGACCTTCTAAATAGTTCATTGCGCTTCGCCAGCAGCGCCATCTAGTGTGGATAAGACAACCTGTGCTAACAGAGCTCAAGCGAGCGCATAGGAAAGTCGCCCTAGAGGTGTCCACGCTATTTTGATCCCGATACGGCACGTAGGTTCCTTTTATGGTGTAGACGAGCACTAAGAAAGGACTTTACAAAATTCACCTTCTAAGGGGTTGAAATGGGGGTCCAAAGTTTGTATGGCGAAATAAGATTAGTTTAACTATTTGATCCGAAACTTCGCAAAAGTATGTATGTATGTATGTAAATTCTTTATTGTACACAAAACACAGGCAAAAATACACATTTTTACAAAGAATTTGACAGGTACAAAAGCGAACTTATCCCTGTAAGGGATCTCTTCCAGTTAACCTTTGAGCAAAAGAGTCGTCTATATGAAGCAAAAGATAGGCAAACATACCGTGTACAGTGGAGAATATATTTGAGTAATACCAAAAACTTAACTGTTATTATACCAACTAACATAAACTCATACATCCAATACACATATAATCAAAATATTAAATACATATACGTACATATACTACACATCAATAAATATAATACTCAACCAATTCACAAAATGTCGGAGAGCCACAATTTTTTCAGACTGTTCTTGAGTAAAAGTATTCTTTAAAGTAATTGAGTAAAGGTATGTTAAAGGTTTTTTGAAAATTTAACCCTCGGAAAAAGGTAAAAAGGGTGACGAAGTGAAAAAATCAAGTTGGGTATCGTTTCTATGGTTTATCGGGAGGTAGATCACGAATACAATAACGATTTTTAATTTTAACGCGGCGGACGTGAAATACTATGTACACGGTTATGGTGTAATGGGGTAAAATTCGAAAAATATCAATATAATTTTATTATTTATCTTTTATCTATGTATATAAAAGAAGAAGCTCCCTTATAAAGATGCACGCACAGCCTAAACCCCTGGTCCTATAGACTCCAAATTTGGCACGTAGGTTCCTTTTATGGTGTAGACGAGCACTAAGAAAGGATTTTACAAAATTCACCTTCTAAGGGGTTGAAATGGGGATCCAAAGTTTGTATGGCGAAATAAGATTAGTTGAACTATTTGATCCGAAACTTCGCAAAAGTATTCTTTAAAGTAATTAAGTAAAGGTATGTTAAAGGTTTTTTGAAAATTCAACCCCCGGAAAAAGGTAAAAAGGGTGACGAAGTGAAAAAATCAAGTTGGGTATCGTTTCTATGGTTTATCGGGACGTAGATCACGAATACAATAACGATTTTTAATTTTAACGTGGCGGACGTGAAATACTATGTACACGGTTATGGTGTAATGGGGTAAAATTCGAAAAATATCAATATAATTTTATTATTTATCTTTTATCTATATATATAAAAGAAGAAGCTCCCTGACAAAGATGCACGCACAGCCTAAACCCCTGGTCCTAGAGACTCCAAATTTGGCGTGTAGGTTCCTTTTATGGCGTAGACGAGCACTAAGAAAGGATTTTTCAAAATTCACCTTCTAAGGGGTTGAAATGGGGGTCCAAAGTTTGTATGGCGAAATAAGATTAGTTGAACTATTTTATCCGAAACTTCGCAAGAGTATTCTTTAAAGTAATTAAGTAAAGGTATGTTTAAGGTTTTTTGAAAATTCAACCCCTGAAAAAGGTAAAAAGGGTGACGAAGTGAAAAAATCAAGTTGGGTATCGTTTCTATGGTTTATCGGGACGTAGATCACGAATACAATAACGATTTTGAAATTTAACGCGGCGGACGTGAAATACTATGTACACGGTTATGGTGTGATGGGGTAAAATTCGAAAAAAAACAATACAGTTTTATTATTTATGTTCATTTCTGGTTCTAAAGATTCCAAATTTAGCGCGTAGGTTTCTTTGAGGGTGTAGGGATGCTCTAAAAAAGGTTGAGTCGAAATCCACTCCTTAGAGGGTGCAATGGGGGTCCAAAGTTTGTATGGCGAAACAAAGTTAGTTAGACTATTTGTCCGAAACTTCGTAGGAGTATTCTTCAAAGTAATAGAGTAAACATATGTTGCAGGATTTTTGAAAATGTAACCCCTGAAAAAGGTAAAAAGGGCGATGAAGTGAAAAAATCAATTTGGGTATCGTTTCTATGGTTTATCGGGACGTAGATCACGAAAATAATAACGATTTTAAAATTTAACGCGGCGGACGTGTAATACTATGTACACGGTTATGGTGTGATGGGGTAAAATTTGAAAAAAAAAACAATAGAGTTTTATTATTTATGTTCATTTCTGGTTCTAGAGATTCTAAATATAGCGCGTAGGCTTCTTTGAGGGTGTAGGAGTGCTCTAAAAAAGGTTAAGTCAAAATCCACTCATTAGAGGGTGCAATGGGGGTCCAAAGTTTGTATGGGGAAACTATTTAAACTCTTTTATCCAAAACTTCACAGGAGTATTCCCAAACATAAATGACTGTTCACGCCAAACTATGAATATTACGCGCGGGATGAGACGCGCGGGGAACGGGCCCCTCCAGGCGCGTCTACTCCCCCCTACCTCGCCCCGCGGCTGCGCGGCTCGCCGCGCCCTCAGAGACCACAAAACAGAAAAAACAGTAGAAGCGTAATGTAATGTAAGCGCAGCGCGTGTGGCAATAGTAAGCAGCGCAAGGCTTACCTGCACAAAAGTTAACCACAGTAGGCCGTCAGTTCTCTATGCGCGCTCACGTGAGATCGTTTTCGAATAAATCCGAAAAATAATGTGCAAATATGCCTTTTTGTGCCGTTTCGAGATGTAAAAGTAATAGCCAGAAGTCAAACCTCACCAATGAAGGTATTTCATACCACCGGAAGTTCTTAATTTGTTAATATTTTAATAATTTCTAAAATATTTCGTCTTCCGCAAGATGTTTGTACTACACTAAATAAGAAACAACTTTATGTGCCTATAATAAGGTCGTTTTTTATTTGGCATGAAACTATGGAAATTTCTAGAATTTCGGAACGATAGGCTGAGTAGCGGCCAATGCGAGGAAAGGGTCCAAAAAGGTATCGATATCGATATTTTATTTCGTCGATATACCTACATTAGTTGTCTTGAGCCGATTAAGTAAAAAAAATTTAAACATGTTCTCTATAATCTTTATTTATTTAATCGGGTTTCCGACTGTCATCGTCATCATCATCATCATCTCAACCTTTTGCTGCCAGCTGCTGAGCGTAGGCCTAGGTATCATCATATTATAATATTGTGGATATTAAGGTTTCTTACCCAAATCATAGTTTCGCCATGTCCGCCCGACTGTCATCGTCATCATCATCATCATCTCAACCCTTTGCTGCCAGCTGCTGAGCGTAGGCCTGCATGTCATCCAATTATAATATTGTGGATATTAGGGTTTCTTTGCCAAATCATAGTTTCGCTATGTCCACCCGACTGTCATTGTCGTCATTATCATCATCACCCTAAGACTACTACCTTACCTACTGCTTAGTATAGATCCCCACATCCTCATATTATAATATTGTGAATGTTAAGATTCTATTGTCAAATTATAGTTTCGCCATGTCTGCCCGACTGTCATCATCATCATCATCTCAGCCTTTTGCTGCTAGCTGCTGAGTGTAGGTCTGCTTATCATAATATTGTAGATATTAAGGTTTCGTTGCCAAAACATAGTTTCACCATTTCCGCCCGAATGTCATCGTCATCATCATTATCTCAGCCTTACTTGTTGTGAGCATGAGCATATCCTAATATTATAATATTATGGGTGTGAATTTTAAGGTGCCGTTCTCAAATTATCGTTATCATTGTCTGCCCGACTGTCCATCTGTCTGTTTTTAATTATTCAAAAGGTTATGAATTAATTATTTGTTATATATTATTATTATATTTGTTTTATTTAAAAATGCTCCGCTATCTAAAATTATATAATATAAAAGTGCTCCTTTCAATGTCAAAGTGATTACTTACTTACTTTTAATGTCAAAGTAATCACTTTGACATTAAAAGAAGCACCATTAATTTTAGTTACACCCTGGGTAAATATGAGTTCCGTAAAAACCAAACTAGAGAACTGTTGCGAACGCAACCTTTTTTTATATAATACTTATTACATTCATGCAGTAGCTAAACGCACCTTCGGCTCGCCTACTATTCGGAAGCTTCTTCTAAGCTCCAATAGCAGCGCTCCACATACGCTTTCCCGCGGCCAATTAGAATTAAGTTAGAATAACGTTCGTACTCATAGTTTCAAATCTTGCAAATCACTCTTTCATCATCATCCATACCAACCACTTGTACTCAACCGTTATATTGGCACTATCTTTTGTAAACCAAAGTACCTATTGGATTATACCAAGTCTTCTACATATCGAAGTTTTATTTATACGAGTCGTCGAGGACACCTACGGCGGCTACATATGGTCCTTCGCAACCTTCAAGACAAAGGATAGACTAAGCCATCAACGGGTTCATCGAGAAAGTGGACTTTGACCACACTTTGCCATCGTCATCGCTGTCTTCAGTTTCTTCGGCATAGGGAGAACACGCAGCAGACTTCGCAACTAGGGATCCCAGCGTCACCGGCATAAGGGGGACGTTCGTCGGACACCCATCACATCAGGAGCTCCAGTTCCAGTACATCACATCGAACATATCGCCTGAATACGTAGGACTTGACAGAGTGAGTTCGTTCCAATTCCTTTCTTTCTCCTTCTATACCTATTTTCCTAGGAATTACGAATACATCTATACATATCAGGCACAAATCTTCATCTTAAAATTGCTTATTCTTCACCCAAAATCAACAGCTTCACATATTCCTAACCGTACATAATTACAAATCATAGCTTAACTTCATAAAATAATATTGATCTTAAATTAATTGCATATTAAAAAGCCGCCTCCATTCCATATTATCATTGCCTCAGTAACATCGAGTTATTCGCTAAATCATCAAATCTGCGCGCAGCTGCTTATCTACTCCGCTTCTTTTGTTCTCGCCAGTTGCATTTTACCTTGTTAGTGTTCGCACCTTATTTGACTGCATATTTAAATTTAATAGTTAATCAAAATGGCTGACACGATTAAAGAGTTCGTTAAAAAACGTGGCAGTTTAAAAGCTAAATTAACGCTGTTTAATACCTATATTAACGTGGTTAAATCGTGTGAAATATTAAGTGAGTTACAAATTACGGAGTTACAGTGCCGTTTGGATAAAATCGAGTCGGTTTATCCCGAGTTTGACGCTTTGCAGATGGAGATCGAAGCTTTGGTTGAAAAGCCTGACGACGCAT
>JALPQI010019396.1:0-22431 GCA_025490895.1 Thaumatotibia leucotreta
GATTTAACTGTATTTTTATAATGGTACGGAACCCTTCGCGCGCGAGTCCGACTCGCACTTGGCCGGTTTTTCACGTATAACGCTGCTAGCTCAACTTTTTTTTGCTTGCAAAATGTGGTTTTATACTGCCCTATGGTGTCTAAATAACATACCAAAAATGCAGCTTTACTACATGTTTTGCGAGTTTAATGTACGATTTGACCGTACTATTTAGCCTGTTCATGAAAACCGACGCCATGTTTTAAAAAAATATTACTTACCGGCCTAGGCCGTTAAATTCGTATGTAAATCCTTTACTATTATTTCGAGGTTATCCGCCTGCAACGTCAACTGAAAACTTATCCAATATGCTTTTCTTTAAAGCCTATTATGACAAACATAATGACAACATTTCATTTCATTGCATGTTTGAGAAATAGTACATTACTACCGAGGCCGCGAAGTGACTGGTTGCCGGCCGAATATATGTAGACGGCCGAGCGAAGCGAGGCCGGATAATATTCGGACGGCAACCCGTCACTTCATGGCCGAGGTATGTATAATGCTTTTCTCAAACATGCAATGAAATGAAACAAAAAAAAAATCTTCATTCTAAGAAATTATAAGTCAACTACATAACTAAGTCTATGAAACACAACAAATTTAAGTCAAATACTTTTTTTTTATATTTTTAGTCCTTGTGGACAGGCGAAAGCACTAAGCTATACTGCCTTAAAAATCAAATACGACACCAACGCATAATTTTTTTTTAAGTTTGACATGTTTGCAAATTTTTACTTTTAGAAAGCGGTATTAGACGATGCTGTCTGTTGGGTCCAATTAATCGCATACGATGATCGGGGCCGACGGATCGCACCGTATAATACTGCTTATTAAACATTATTTTGAGTAGTTATTGTACATATTTTAAATGCAACTAATTATAACTGCAACAATCAGCCAATCATTTTTTTAATACTAATATTACTTACAGATAATTATTGGCTAAAAGCCAAGATGCCAGGTCACAACCCTATGTCAAATGAAAATTAAAAAAGAGGCACTTGCCGGCCTAGGCCGGCAACGGGGTACTTCCCGGTCGCTTTTTAGGCACGTAACTACAACATTTCATTGCATGTTTGAGAAATAGTACATTACTATAGAGGACGGGAAACGAAGGGTTACAGGCCAAGTAGATATGTCTGGCCGAAGGAACTGAGGCCAGATAGGAATACGCGGCCTGTAACCCTGTTTCTCGCCGAGATTTGTATAGTGCTTTTCTCAAACTTGCCATGAAATAAAACGAACTGATTTCGCCGAACCATACTATTTCATTTGTAAATAAAGCAATAGTACAGTATCGTACAACATTAAAAAAAAACATTCGCGCCAAACTTTTTTTTTAATCTGTTTGAGGTATTCTTTTACCTGGTGGTATAGACATTAGTTCTTAGGTTATTTTTTTTTTCTGTGGCTGAATGTCAAGACCTAGTGTCACAATTTGACGTTTCAAAACAATAGACGGTTTGTTTGCAGTCCTAGGTGTGAAATAAATACATGAAATCTCTTTACATATCATCTTAGCATATGACACCGGGTACATAGTATTTCCGGGTTTAATTTAAAGTAAGTAACATCAACATTCCGTAGCAAGTTTGAGAAAAGTATATTGGATAAGTTTTCAGTTCCGGGGAATGAGGG
Source organism: Thaumatotibia leucotreta (assembly GCA_025490895.1). NCBI lineage: Eukaryota > Metazoa > Arthropoda > Insecta > Lepidoptera > Tortricidae > Thaumatotibia > Thaumatotibia leucotreta. The sequence continues at coordinate 1,681 of JALPQI010019396.1, forward strand.
TTTTCGATATTTTTTCTACCTGTCAAATTTATAGGTACTGAACATCTTCTCTTAACCATCTGTTTGAAAATCAAGTCTATTCACAACAACAGCTCATTTATTCTGTTCGTTTGTAGGAGTCCCCCGCACAGTCGCCGATGGGAGGGTCAGAGGGCGAGCTGAGCGGCGCCGGCGCCGGCGAGCCCGACTCCGAGCCCGCGCCGCAGGGGCCGCAGATCGAGGCCATCAGCAGCGGCACCGAGCGTGAGTACCGTCGCGTCTCACTGCTCCACCATGTGCAGCAGTGTCCCGCACAGTCGCCGATGGGAGGGTCAGAGGGCGAGCTGAGCGGCGCCGGCGCCGGCGAGCCCGACTCCGAGCCCGCGCCGCAGGGGCCGCAGATCGAGGCCATCAGCAGCGGCACCGAGCGTGAGTACCGTCGCGTCTCACTGCTCCACCATGTGCAGCAGTGTCCCGCACAGTCGCCGATGGGAGGGTCAGAGGGCGAGCTGAGCGGCGCCGGCGCCGGCGAGCCCGACTCCGAGCCCGCGCCGCAGGGGCCGCAGATCGAGGCCATCAGCAGCGGCACCGAGCGTGAGTACCGTCGCGTCTCACTGCTCCACCATGTGCAGCAGTGTCCCGCACAGTCGCCGATGGGAGGGTCAGAGGGCGAGCTGAGCGGCGCCGGCGCCGGCGAGCCCGACTCCGAGCCCGCGCCGCAGGGGCCGCAGATCGAGGCCATCAGCAGCGGCACCGAGCGTGAGTACCGTCGCGTCTCACTGCTCCACCATGTGCAGCAGTGTCCCGCACAGTCGCCGATGGGAGGGTCAGAGGGCGAGCTGAGCGGCGCCGGCGCCGGCGAGCCCGACTCCGAGCCCGCGCCGCAGGGGCCGCAGATCGAGGCCATCAGCAGCGGCACCGAGCGTGAGTACCGTCGCGTCTCACTGCTCCACCATGTGCAGCAGTGTCCCGCACAGTCGCCGATGGGAGGGTCAGAGGGCGAGCTGAGCGGCGCCGGCGCCGGCGAGCCCGACTCCGAGCCCGCGCCGCAGGGGCCGCAGATCGAGGCCATCAGCAGCGGCACCGAGCGTGAGTACCGTCGCGTCTCACTGCTCCACCATGTGCAGCAGTGTCCCGCACAGTCGCCGGTGGGAGGGTCGGAGTACCGTCGCCTCTCACTGCGTCAAATGTTTAACTTTTTGATAAATAAATAAATTAAATAAATATCTTGGGACATCTTACACAAATCGACCTAGTCTCACGGTAAGCTCAATTAAGGCTTTTGATGTGGGTACCAGGCGACGATATATATAATATATATATACATATAGATACTTAAAATACATAGACAGCCATGACCAAGGAACAAACATTTGTGATAAATAAATACACAAAGAATGCCCTCGCCGGAATTCGAACCCGGAACCTCCAGCTTCGTAGGCAGGGTCACTACCAACTAGGCTACGGAGGCTGACTGATAGCCTAGAGAAGCAACGTAATGTCGTGACACTGATGCCAGGCATTTGTAATTTTTAACCGAAATTGAAGTCCACATTTGGGCCAATCAACTTTTCGATTGACACTATTTTGTCCCGTAACGCAGATGACAATTTCATCAAGTTTGCTAGAAAAAATGCTTATAAATTGTACATGCATTAGGCCCCATACAAGTTCAAATCGATACACTTAGGATCCGTTTTTCTAAATATGTGTATAGTATAAATTGACGTACATTTGTAAGTTCATGAAGAGTAACGCAGCAGACAGAAAATTTGTCGATCGAAAAGTTCATTGGCCCATTTATTGTACAAAGTATGACCATATTTTGATTGCCTTTTTCTGTCAACAGCTAGCGGAGCGCTGTCGCTAGGTGGCAGTGGCGGAGACGATGGCGACGACAGTATTGTTCCTTCCACTCCTACGCTCTACGTGCCGAGGCGCAACGACGGGTAAGTTTACTGGTTGTACAGGTGTAGTGAGAAATTACTTGCCTTCGGAAACGTTCGTAAACACATGCTGTTTCAGGCAGTGTCACCGAGTCTGACTGAAGTAGCATGACAGCTTTACTGTCAGTCTCAGTGAGATAGACTGAAACAGCATGACGTTGACGAACGTTTCCGAAGGCAAGTCATTTCTCACTACATCTGTACACCTTTCATTGGTTTATTTTATTTTTGCTAGTTTTTTTCGCATTGTATAATATAACCATTAATTATTTTTATTTAGCCAGTTGTAGAAAACAGTGTATTACGATTAGGGATCGGAAATTCGGGAGTTATTATACCTACAACTAGCAAAAGTCCGGAAATAGTTAAGCAAGTATGGAGTCGGCTTTTTAAAAATAAATATAAATACTTAAGCATGTTTATAAAATTGTACCTACCCTGGCTACTAGGGTATGCAGAACCGCTACTGTTATCAAAAACCGGGATTTCCCGGGATTTTCGATACTTTCGAGACTAAACTTAAAGTTACAAATGTCTTCAATAAAAATATTCTGGATTCATTTAACAATGCTTTAAAATGCATCTCTTCTAGTTTTAAATAAATATCTGTGTAAATATGAATGATTTTTGAGGTTTAGAATAATATTACAATTTCTTAGATTGTACAAGACTGTCTAAAACTTTTCACGGAGTAACTGCGCGAAAGATGGCACTTGCAACAGTACCGAAATATCGGGTGCTCAATAACCCTCTGCAATTGAGGTGACGTACCACAGACGTATTTTCAACTTTATGGTGTTGATAATAAGACACATGTCACGTATTTAAATATTTATCAGCGGGTTACTCACGTAATTTAAGTCGATAGTTGCTCGACATGTTTCGATCCATTTAGGGGATCCTCATCATGGCACACGTCGGGGTTTGGTCGCGGGTACCTACTCCATGATGAGGATCCTCTAAATGGATCGAAACATGTCGAGCAATTATTGGTTTAAATTACGTGAGTAACCCATTTGATATACTATTTTATGCAACCCTTGTTTAAGAGAGGTCAAAAATGGTGAGTGGCGTGGATAACAATTTGAGACGAAGCCGAAAATTGTTATTAAAGACGCCACGAGCATTTTTTGACTCAGTTAAACAATGTTACATACAATACTTTTTCTACGTGTGTGGTCACACTTGTTTTCAAATTAAATTGTAAATTTGAGAAATATTCTTAGTCAAACACAATTTTATTAATCATCAAGGTCTGACGGGAGACGTCAAAATGAAAAAAGAAATCTCCTCTATGGTTCACTGTTCATCAGAAATGACATTTAAAATTAGGTTTGGCAGCCATGTATTTCATCAAGTCTTGTATACACGAGGTGTCTTAAAATGCAAAAAACGCACTGCGTGTAAACCCGAATGCGTTTATAGGGAAAAGATAATATAGACTTATCTTGACATCTGTAAGGTAGGGGCTTAAAGGTGTGCTCACAACCATGTAAATGACAAATAAAAGTACGGGAGTAAAAAAAATATTAATATAAACTGAGTCTCACGTTAGTTATAATTCTAAAACACATGTCACATGACCACTCGGTCACTGGCACAGGGATAATTTGAATTTATATTGGTAATATCCCGTTTTAAGTCATACTAATAATGTTAATAAGCATAACTTATACCAGTAATTGGAGTTCGAGGCCAACGAAACTACGACAGATGCGTTATTGTCAAATCTGTCAAAGTCTCTTATGTCATTGTCAAATAAAGTTTTCAGGTTTCCACAACCTTTTTGTTATTTAATTTATTTATTTAAAATAATTCCTAATAAAAAGATTATATACCTCTGTAATGTGTGTACGCTTTTTGTTTAATATGGCTGTCACAAATAGGATTTTCTTAAAAACACGTAAATACCTTAAAACTTTTCTTTTCTCTTAACTAACATTGAAATGACAAAATTTTCTTGTAAAGAACTTAAAATGATAAGAGCCAACGTTTCAAAGCCTATTTTAAAAAGAAGTTGGATTACCAGTGAACACAAACGACAGCGTGACATAAGGCAGTAGGTATGGTTAAATTACTAAGCCCCCTGCCTTATTACGGGTTAAAATTATAAAGAAATTTGGAAATGTAAAATGAAAGCATTATTTGTATTTTATTTTTTATTTGTCTTCTTCATCACTTCTCCTCCTGAGTCCTGGGTAAAAATCGAGTACACTCCCATAAAAGCCGAGAGTCCTTTATAACACCATCAGTGTTGAGTCCTGAACTTACTGTCCCTTATTTTGACATTTTCGCGAGAAGGTCCGTTTCATCCAGTATATTTCATTTGGAATTTTTTTTTTTTGATGATGGGGTGTATAGCGAAGCTAACTAAACATGGCTGAACCAAGTGGGTCACCTTGTTAACAACCTACGCAAGAAAACAAAACGTTAGATCTGTATGATAATTTAAATGGAGAACTATAAGCACTGCCGAAGAAATTTGTAGGTCAAAGGATTTTTGTGAATACGAAATGTGAACATAAAACACGCTACAATGTATTATTCTGCAATCTTCTAAACGTATGCAGAAATAGGGTTTTAATTTATGTGTAGTTAAATTGCTGTACCAAATGTTATTAACACCTGAGGTGATACCAGTGCAATACCAACTTTGTTACTAATAATTACGGATAATTAAGTTTTTATTAAAATAGCTTATATTTACGTGAAAATAAGTAAATAATATTGTTTCTATAAAATAAACAATTAAAATTACCAATAAATAAAATATCTCAACGTCTGTTTTTAGAAAATAAGGATTTACTATTGTAAGAACATTTCATTGTTGTGGCAATATTTTCGTAGATTCTTTGGCCTCGAACTCCAATTAGTGGTTTAAAAACATATCGGTCCCGCAGGTTCGGCGAGGCGGTGGTGTCGCCGCTAGGCGCAGGCGGCGGCGCCGCCGGAGCACGCTTCACGTTCGCTGAGGCAGGCACCGCCTCGCACCACGACACGCACGCCGACCTGGCCGCCGCGCTGCCGCCCGCCATGCCGGCGCCCAGCCCCGCCATCTCCGACTCCAGTCAGTACCACCTTCTGTACTCGTGTACTATATACAGGCACGGTCGCGGAGGCGGGCACGGCCTCGCACCACGACACGCACGCCGACCTGGCCGCCGCGCTGCCGCCCGCCATGCCGGCGCCCAGCCCCGCCATCTCCGACTCCAGTCAGTACCACCTTCTGTACTGTGTACTATATACAGGCACGGTCGCGGAGGCGGGCACGGCCTCGCACCACGACACGCACGCCGACCTGGCTCGCTCTCTCTCATTCTCTAATAGCCCAATATTCAAGTTAATTTTTCTGGAGCGATTGTCTCCGAAAATGTTGTCATTTTTAAGTCCTTTATTAAAAGGCCTATTCAACGATCCCTAGGATTTTAGTAAATAAAAAAATCACCCCCACTTGTATTTCACCACTTGTGCGTGATTAATATATATAGGTACCTATACGAAATTGCAAATTTCTAGTACTAACGGTCACTGAGCTATGCTGCGGACCGACAGACAGACAGACATAGTGGGTAGAAACTATAATGGTTCCTCTTCCTAGTTTAACATATCTTATCTTATTGGTGGAGCCCTTGCGGATACACTTCGACCCATTGGGACCTTTTGTATAATTGCCCCCTATTTTGCCTACCCCAGGGATTGTTCTATCAACTCAATATGTTTGAGGACGGACCCTAGCGGCATCGTTTTGACCTCCTCCCGTTCGAGATAGTCGGGACCGAAGTCTTTCGTCTTTTGTCTGGCGAGGGCATGACATTCGCACTTCAAGTGTTTCATTGTCTCATCTCCTCGCTACACATTCTACAACCAGAAAGACCCATTTTGGTCAAAAGAGTTTGGACACCAAAGTTTCGCAAACACCCGTTACGAGTTTCGAGTTGTCATTTGATATATTTCCAAAGCTTATTGCTGCAGCCCGAGTCTACTTCGTGCAAAAAAAGCTTTGAATGCCTTAGACCCGTCGGATTGTTCCTGGTTTACTACAAAACCCTAAAAAATCAGTTTCTGAAGTAGCCCACCGTGCTATGTTCGGCATTTATGCCGAAATTAGAACTTTAACCTTGCTTATTGTCCCAAAAAGTGTGATATTTTATTCACGTTTCCGATTCCGAACGCAATACAAATTCAATATTTTTTGTGTCCTAGGATCGGAAGGCAATGAGAGCCGCGAGTGGGAAGAGTCTCGAGTCGAAGAGGAAGCAGCAGCTGTCAGCTCCCAAGGCAGCGAACCATCATCTCCACATCAGGTAAGTCTGATACTCAGGCCAGTCCGATTAGTTACTGTATTATGTAAGAAGGTAGGGAAGGAGAGTGGTGTGATGTAGTGTATGAAATTAATGTAAAAATAAGGAATAAGGCAGATGTCTAATCTGTGGCTATAGATCTGTTATGAACCATTTCTCGCACAAGAGAAGTACATAAGAATAAAGCGAATAGAGAGAAGAGACCATTGTCAATACCTGGTTCTTCAGTCTGGCGATAGAGCGTCCAAATAACTCCAGCGTTTAATAAAAAATATAAGTCATTTGTATTTGAAGAAGTATCATATCATTTAACATAATCTTTAATGTGTCTTGCTCCAAAAGTAAATAGGTCCTTTTGACTATTAAATATATTAATAATGTAGACCACAAATGCCATCGGAAATCGTTCGGAAATGCTGTTTCTCTTGAAAAACTAATAAAAAAAAATAGCAAAATCTTTTTTCCACCACTAGAACGCCTATTTAGAATGAAAGATAATTAAAATAAACAAATTTTATCTACTGATACTTATGCCCACGTTATCACAGATCACAGTTGTTTGTTTTCACAATATTACAATATCTACGTTTCTAAACACGATTCGTGTATACCGATTTTTCTTACACATTTAATTGCGGCTTGCTTCATCATTAATTACAATAATTACATGCTATCAATCGGATACACCTGAGTATTTCTAACGTTGTTCCAAATATAGTTAGGTCATTGAACATTTAATTAATCCCGCACTCATTGAGTCAGCGCACACTTTTTTGTGACGTAAATGTATGTAATGCATGACTGATAAGAATGGTTGTTTGTAGACTAGTATTTTAAGAGAAGACTTCATATTTTGTGGATTGTTAAGCAGATTGTACTTTAAGCAGTAACAATTTAAATATTTTCTAAATATATGTCTTATTCCAAAAAATACCGAAGTTCACTAACGTCGGAGGTGGGAAGACTTTACGCAAAGCAAACTGCGTTACAATATAATAATTATGTATGTTATATCAACACTGAAAGTGAGACTTTCAACTGGTAGTAAAAAAACAAGAAAGGCATTTCTTTAATTACGACTTGCGTGTTTGTTGCAACTGTCGAATAGTTTTATGGTTATTTCACGAATTCATGGAATCTGTACCGCCTACAGCGTTTGAAGCTTGTCCGTTTTAATCTCGCACGTATATGATCTTACATTGCCAAAATATAAATAAAACATTCATCTAGACTAAAAGTACTGCAGCCCTTCGATAACGACGAACACGAACAAACATATTCTATTGCTTTTAAAATATTAGTATGGATATGTTCATATATACATACATATTTGCAAATATGGGGGAGGCGAAGCCTGTTCCACTGTGATACAGTTTTTACTAGTACAGGGAACAGAGAACGCTTACTTTAATCATGAATTTGTAACGAATAGGTAATAGTACTAATAATATGGCTGGCCGATTACACATTATAACAACTAGGTATATACATGTATATATGACTTGCTGGCGGCTAGTTACGTTTACGGTAGGTACATAATGGAGGTACTCAAGTGCCTATAAGTTTACTTTCATATGCAAACAAATTTTGTTTTGAATACCTACTCGTATGTAGAATATTTAGTAGATACCTAAATCTAATAATTATGTAAGCAAAATTGTAACCTACTTATTAAATAAAGATATTTTCATTTTTCATATTTTCATTTTCATAAAATATACAGCGCAGATAATCTAGACTAGATATCCAATGAAATTATGTGTAAACGTGATTGCTATGCCGGGTTTCGTGACGTGAAAAGGCAATATCGCTTCGAACAATCGAACTCCAAGCATTACTAATCGTGATATCAACCGTGTATGCATACAACCGTAATCTCAGCGCCCACTTCAAAACATAATGGACGTTCATTACCAACAGAACGTTGCGTTTGTAAAACTGACAATTGATAATTCGAACCGTTTTACAAGCTTGCTATTATATAATTTGCTCCACAACATAATCGGTTTGAACTTGAATGTATATGTTACCACCGGATGACGATTTCGCTTGCGTGTAGTAAACGCGCTTAGGATATTTCATAAGATAATGATTACTCGACTCTCTCACAGGTTGTGAGTCAAAGTCAATATAAAATCAATAAAATGTTATAATAAAATATTATTTTCTCAAACATGCAATGAAATATTGTCTTTACCTTCCTTAAAATAGACTCGGAAGTATCGTTTTTAAGGCGCAGTAACTCACTGGGATGGAAATGGAATTTCATAACACTTTTCAGGCCTAGGCCTGCAAAGTAACTTTTTTTTTTAATTTCGACAACATTGTCATATTTTTGTTTTCTTTGTATGTTTGAGATAAGCACATACATGCCTCGGCGTGAAAACGGATTCCCGGCCTCGTTACCTATCCCAACTTGGCCGGAAATCCTCATTTTCCCGGCCCCTGATGTAATGTACTATTGTTAGCGTCACTTTCGTAGTTGTACCCATTAAACATGTGTCGCTTTCTGTAAAACTATGGTCATTTTGACATTAATAAATGATGATAGTACCGAGACTACCGAGCTCCAGACGCCACGCGTTCACGATTATTTAAGCGAAATTGAACTTTACGAATTACGCGGTAAGTCGCTATTGTTTCAGCGACGTTGACGGCTGTAGCCGTCGTTGGCGTCGTAGTTACGATTTTCCGTTGACGTCTATGGCCGACTGTGGCGGTCAAAGGGTTAAAAAAATCAAATTATTATTATAGCCATTTAACTCTGGTAAACAGGTTTATTCACATTATGTTTATAAATATGAAACTTATCTCTGGTGGTCACTCGAGTGGCCACTCGTTAGCATTACCGTTGAGGGTAAAAGAGCATAATATGCAGATGATTTGAGTACCTCGACCGCTTACAAATCCTATTCTACTGTATACTTGGAAAAACTTTTGTCGTATTAATATAAATATTATAATGAGCAAGTAAACAATATTGGGTCGGAATACTCGGAATGAAGTGATAGTTTACAGATACAAACATTAACGTTTGTTTATTGTTTTTAATTTCTAATGAACACCTCGTTACACTGATATAACAGCTGTGTAAACGCTGTACACATAGCAGTAAGACATCATGAACAAATGCCTCTCAATGTGAAACTCGATACACAAACAAGAATGACGTTCGTTCCGCATGGCTAACTTACATTGTACAGGACTTTGCTGATGTTCGTACTCGTTTAGCACTGTCTATAAACGAATATATCCAGTAAAAAGAGCTATCATGCTATCGCCATAACATAACGTTTATGTTTTTAGGAATAAATACGTTTGACACTATGTATGTATAACCAAATGCTCTTTTTACTAATGGTCGGCAGTGCTGAACTATTTGCCTACTATGTAATTCATCATAACATGCGTCAAAATAGTATGTTTTCTATCAAGGTTCCGTTTTTATTAAATTATCGTCTGTGGTGGAACCAAAATCGGTAAATGATAATAGTACATTGTGTATTAAGGGCGGTAAATTAGAAATTGTGTTCATAATTCTTGTACCGCCCGTGGCACACACAATGTTTTTCATCACACCTGTGAGGCAAAAAAAGTAAATAAAACAATATATTTTCATAAACCTACTCTAAAATGGTCTAAATTATTTTTCAAAATCAGTGATGACTTAAATTATGATTTTTAGTACAGATGGTGCGCTTTTTAGGCTCTAGTGCGAGAAGTGTGTAATTTTACGGTCAGGTCCAAAACTTCGGAGGGCCATCTGCACTAAAAAACGTCGTACGAGACACGTGCAAAAACGAAATTCGTAACTCGTGTCGATTTAAAACACTCCCTATCGGTCGTGTTTTAAAACATCGCCACTCGTTTCGAATTTCATGTTTTTCGCACTTGTGTCGTAATGTATTATTTTAAGGGTAAACTTTCCGCACGGCCTGGTTGGTACTGCCGAGATAGTCTGGTTTTCCTCTCATAATGCATTGTAACATTTTGTATGATACAGATGTTGCAATGTTGGCTTTCCACACTTTTTCAAGTATCAATAACAATTTTTCAAGGTCCAAAGTTTGAATAGCAAAATTTTGACAGTCGGAGATGTTGCATTTGAATGATAAACATGTGGAATCCATCAGGTCGCAGAAGAGGGCCGCGAAGCGGAGGCGAGCGCCCCAGCGGGCGCGCCGCGCCGCGGGCCGCCGCCGCGCGCCTTGTCGCCGCACCAGCGCTGGATGCGAGCTGCCGGTATGTACTACACTTGCCTTGATTTCATATTCGACACCTATTTAACCTTCTAGGATGCCATCCCGTTGTTGACGTTTTTCAGGCTTTAGCCGATATAAGGGTGGATTGCACCAAACCAAGTGTGGAAAAAAGTTTAACCCGTGGAGTTGCGAGTGAAATTTGTGTGCGTGGTGGAGAGCCTTTTATTTGGACTAAGTAATTAATCGATAAGCAAATTTTCGACATCGGCGTTCCATCAGGGGTTCTACCCTTTTTAAAACAAAAAAAATATGGATAAATTGTAGGGTAGGTATTCTCACATCAATGTCATTCTCATACGAGCGATAGATGCATTAATGGTACAAACATATTTTATTATTTTGGGGTAGTATGGAGGTTTAAAAAAATCTTCCAAATTCATAAAAAACTGAATAATGTTTATTTTTTCAGATAGCGAAAGTGGACCACGAGGACGCGGTATGAGGCCCCGCGGTAGACCTTCGCGGCGGGCCCATTATAGATACTAAGAATGACATATTCAGCTTTCTTCCCAATATATTCATTAGATATCTTCTTAATAATACGTCAGGTATTAGTTCCACGTACTTAGTTGTTGTGGACATGTTAATAGATATTATTTGTTTTGCTTTGATCGTTCGGATAATGGTCAGGCTCAACAATACCGGGTGAATGTGTGAATGAATGAGGACGGCCTACTGATTTAGTATCGTCATAAATGCGTGTCATTGAATGAGGCGTCATTATATGATTAGCATCTTTACTTCAAGTCCAACTGGCAGTAAAAGTGTATCGATCTACCTTTGACTTTATCACCGCGCATGTAGTAGGCATAGAGCGAAGAAATTACTCGCTTAGTGAAAGAGTTATTGCATAATTGGACCTGGTTCGGGATTGTGTAACTAATTATAATAACGTTTGTATTATAAAGAGCTCAGCATTTCTTATACTCGTTTCCAACTAAGTAATACTTAATGTAATCGTTGATGGGGGTTTTTTGCACAGTATGCTATAACGTAAATAGTACATTGTGTATTAAGGGCGGTAAATAAGAAATTGTGAACAAGTGTGAAGTACCTAAAGCGGAAGGCGACGTTCATAATAAACACGAGTTTATAATTCTTGTACCGCTCCTGACACAATGTTTTTTATTACACCTGTAAGGGAAAAAAAGAAAATAAAAACGTAATTAACAAAACTTAGAGTAGTTTTGTGAAATACGTTTTTATTTTCTTGGTTTTTTTATTTAATGGTCTAAACTATTTTAAAAAATTTGGGATGACTCAAACTCGCACACGTGAGTGACAAAGCACCAGGTGAGTTACACTTCCCTCGTTCTTCTATCATATAACTTTTATTGCAATAATTACTAATATGACGTAATGTTATATAAAATTCCATTATTGCCCATGGGAATAATGACGCACTTACGGCGCGCATCTACTTACCAAACAGGTGTGATGAAAAGTTATAAAATGGTCCTTCAATATATATGTGAAGTGCGTTTCTGTAGGAGGACAACATGTATCTTTTTTATAATTAGGTTATTACAGGAAACATGGTGTAAAAATGAGAAGCTTAGTTCGTAAGAGGTTTCAAATAAAATAATGAACAGTACGAGTGTGACATTTAAATTCTTAAATTTAGTTATTGATTAATTTATCCGATTCAAAAACATGTATATTAAATAAGTCATTATTATATAGTAAGTAAAACGAAGAAATTCCATTTGTAATAATTTCCTTATAATTTACCAATAAAAAACTAAAAGTTCAGGGGTTATTTTATTTCATTATTTATTTTATTCAAACACTCATTATTAGTAACAGTTACAATTACGTACTTAGCGTAACTTCAACCTGGCATAAATCTATTACTGAAACAAGAATATCTGAGGATTTTTTTAATGAATTGGTTTTATCTAAGTTTCAACTTCAACTTAACAAGAAGTGTTGTATGTAACCCTTCGTATGTCTAAGCACTGATCAGTGACGAGGAAACTATTAGAAAAAAATATTCGCGACATACGAGGGGTTAATCATCATGACCCTTGTGTTTAACAGACTTAACCTGAATACGTGCAATTTTAAATTAGTATGATTTCAAAATAAAGATAAAAAGGAATGAATTTGACTAATGTAAACGAATTGTTTTAGCGGCGCAGTTAGTGCCTTGAGCAAGCGCAAGCGGCGCGTCCTTGGTAGACTGGTAGTATGCGTAGCGATAACATATATACGTTACGTCGTATGCCAAGCAAATTTCAGTGCCAATATAATGGTAATAATTATCATGTTTATACTGATAAGTGACAATACATGACGTTTTTGTATAAGAAAAATGTATTAGTTTGTTTTTTTAGTTTCTCCGTCTCCGAATTGATACATGGTGTACAGAAAGTACCTCTGTTTCAGCATTCAGTTACTTAAAAGTCCCATTTCATCATCATTGTTACATGAAGAACTGAAATATAATTACCTTGTTGAAATTCGTTGAATAGAGTGGTGGTTCCACACTGAGTGACCCACCATCCACCTCGCTGACGTTTCGTCCACACAGGCTGCCCGTTTAATGTGGACCGTAGGTAAATGGTGATTTACAGAAATTTTCACCACGGTTGCTTACAAAGCATCTTTATTGACGTGAAACTGCCTAGATAGAGTAGAGAGCTATATAATAGTTATTTATGATACAAGTGTGGAAAGTAATTTTTTTTAGGACGAGTGTCGGTGACTATACACGATATGTCGGTAACACGAGTTAGAAAAAAAACTGCATTTCAACATGTGTATCATGAAACATTTTACAATGCATTATGTGGGGAAAACCAGACTATCTCAGCAGTAGTACCTACCAACCAGGCTGTGCGGAAAAGTACTATGAAACTTCATTCCCGCACACGTGCGGAAAAAAACACTGGGCATAAGTTTACACTTTAAAACGACCACTTTCTGAGCATTTGTATTGTGAAAGTTGGTTACTAGGTTTTTAGCTACCTTTGTTTTTAAACGTTAGTTTTTGTAGGTGCGTGCTGAGAGATATCGAAATCTGTTTTTAGATTTAATAATAATGGCATGGTTCCTAAGAACAGTAGGCTTAGCACAGGATTAGTGCGACAATATGTCGCCACGAGATAGACTATCCATCCCTCTTTTATTCATATAGTTAGTTAAAAATGGAAATCTATACCTACCACTCATACATACCAATCATGTGCTAAGCATACTGATTTCGATATCTCTCATAGTTCGTAACATCCCCATACGAAGTCAAAATTACACTGAAGTATTGAAAAATAAAAGTTCATTGTTTAAAAACAATGCATTTTATTAGTTTTAGATATGTTTCTTAGTAACATTTACTATTTAAAAGCTACACAACCGATATCTAAATGAAAATACCGTAATTTGATTTTTCTAAAAGTCCAGGTTCGATTCCTGGGCAGAGTACACATATTTTTGTAGGAATTGCATAATAGGCCTAAGTGTATGAATGGAGCTTTTCTTTTTACCAAAATTTGAACTCATGGTTCCTGAGACAATATTTCGCTATCTGTTATGGTGTCCATAACCTCCATACTGACCCTTTAGTATTGGTCACCCTGTATATATAGATATATATATATATACAGGGTGGTCCAAACCTTGACGTAAAAAATTTTTTTTAGATTCCTCACGTCTTGAGCTATCAGAATATACCCCATGTATGTTAGCCGATTTTTTGTAGTTTTGGAGTTATGAATTTTAGATTTTTTTTTTTGAGAAATTCTGGAATGAAGAAATTTACTAATACAAAAAAGTTTTGGGTTTTTTAACTAGTTTCTTTTTGTAAAAGTATACCTACAAATAAAGCATTTACTGACAAAAAAAATTGTATCCTCACTTTGATACAAGTAGGATAAAAAAATACCAAATTCATAATTTTACGCTTAAAACGCATCAAAATAGCATAAAATAAAACATATCCCAAGGAATTTTCGTATTCTAAAAACCGCCCTAGACCTTGAGCAAATTCCTTGGGATATGTTTTATTTTTTTAGTTACGTACATTAATTTTGATGCGTTTTTAGCGTAAAATTATGAATTTGGTATTTTTTTATCCTATTTGTATCAAAGTGAGGACGCTATTTTTTTGTTAGTGAATGCTTTATTTATAGTAAAACTTTTACAAAAAGAAACTAGTTAAAAAACCCAAAACTTTTTTTTTTAATAAATTTCTTCAATCCCACAAAAAAAATTTTTCAAAAATTCATAACTCCAAAACTACAAAAAAATCGGCTAACATACATGGGGTATATTCTGATAGCTCATGACGTGAGGAATCTAAAAAAAAATTTTTTGACGTCAAGGTTTGGACCACCCTGTATATTATGAGGATGAAGGTGTACTAGTGTAGAAACAGAAATTATAAATTAGTGGCAAAAGCCTGGGTAGAGGTAACTAGGTTAATTCAACTAAATAATGTGTTGCATTAGGTGGCACCTGAAGCCTAGCTGGTGAAGTGGTGCCTATGAAGCAAGTCTAATATTTTTGTGTGATTGTCATAGATATTTCTTGCTAATCATGATTGTTCTTCATCCAATGGCCTCCATAGCCTAGCTGGTAGTGACCCTGCTTACAAAGGTTCTGGGTTATTTATTTATCACCAATGCTTGGCGGGGGTGAGCTGTTTTCATACTAAATTACATGTATCACATGACATTTAGTATGAAAACAGCTCACCCCCGCCAAGCATTGTTTATCACAAATATTTTTTTGGTCATGTAAGTCTATGTATATATATATTTAGGTACCTATCTATTTCAAATAGGTTTGGTGGTGGACTGGTGGATTCTACATTACTAGCTTC
The DNA here is from genome assembly GCA_025490895.1 of Thaumatotibia leucotreta. Classification (NCBI taxonomy): domain Eukaryota; kingdom Metazoa; phylum Arthropoda; class Insecta; order Lepidoptera; family Tortricidae; genus Thaumatotibia; species Thaumatotibia leucotreta. The sequence goes on from JALPQI010019396.1 coordinate 16,991, forward strand.
TAGATTGATTTATGAAGTGGGGTACACTTCATGATGTTTATTTAAAATTAAATACCATCAAACAGAGTAATAAACAGACATGAATTAATTAATTTATTTTGTATTAAGTCAAGGATTTCAATTTAAGAGGAAAATTAAAAAATATATACTTCGTTTTTTTGGGTTTTTATTATTATAGAGAAATAATTATTACAAATTACTAAACCGAACAAAGAGATTGATACAATGCATCATTATTTTACCCATATTTTGTGTAATTCTATAATTATAACAGTGTAAAACGCAAACTTGTGTCTGGAATTAGCAAATAAATCAATATCACCTTTAAAACATAATACAAGAATATTAAGCTAAGCCTTAGAACTAGGTTTCACCATATGGTCAAATAATTCTACACATAATAATTAGGTATACATTTAAGAATAGAAGTTAATAAAATTTAAGCATGTTTGCCATATACATTTTCATCCGAGACTGCTATGTACAGGAAGAAGTCTTCATCGTGGTGTTCTTGGTAGAGAGAGCCCATGGTCGCGGAGGTGGGAGGGATAACATTGTTGACAAAGAAAAACAGCGCGTCCTCTGGCCGAAGGTGAATGCGTTTCCTGATCAGGAAGTAGAACTGACCGACTGTTAAATCAGAGGGCACCAAATACTTTTTCTTATCGAGGTCTCCCAAACGTGCCTTTGGGGCTTTCTCGACGATTACAGGTACACGATCCGGATATTTTCTGCGTATTTTCTCACCCTCGGTCTTCCTTTTCTCGAAAGAATGCTCCTCCTTGTATTGGAATTTCATTTTGGAATATTAACACAATAATTTCCAAAATAATCACAAAGCCAAATTTGATATTGCGACTTGTTTTTTGTTTTTTGTCTTTACAGGCAATGACGCAATCAGCTGATATGACAACGAAACGACGCGACTACGACGCTAGCTTGCTTCGATTCAGTTCGATCTATTCATGAAGTTTGCCAGATAAACAAAACATTTACCCTAGAAATAGAATTAACGTGCATTGTTTCTGATTTCAATTTTGTGTTTTGATATCATAGAAATTTAGTACCATCAAACATCAAATTGGTTGTATATAGCTAAAACTTACCAAAAAATACATCTTACCGGAGTAAAAATTGCCTTTATTGCATAAACTTATCTAAATTATTATAATTGACACGTGTTGGGAAATTAACTTAGAAGAAACCCATAGTACAAGATTATGCGAATTCATAAAAATCTATCGACTTTATTTAAAAGAGCTATATTTTGACCACAATAAATTTTCTAATTTTGAATTTTTCCCATTTTAATGAAATTTGTAAAATCTTGCAACCCTATAAGTAGTGCCACAGATACTTTAGGAAATATCACGGAAATACTACTAACAATCGCTGTTAGCTCTTGGCATATTGGCAGACATGTTTTATTCCAGTTACAAGGCTCGAGAGGAAACACGAAGATTAAAATTTACAAATATGAATTACCATATTTGGAGTTTAGTTGTTTGTAGTCTTTTAATCGTGATCTATTTAGAAAGCATACTTCTATTGCTACCTTTAAATAATGAAATTAATGAATGACGAATCATAGACAAGTTTTGTCTATGGCGACATAACAAGCAGGCGGGCAACTCAACGAGCAACGGGCAAGCCTTGTCGATGTCGATTTGCTAAAGCGTTGCTTTGCTTGCTGCCTCGATTTTTATAGAAACGGCGTGGGTTTGGCTATATAGGGTATTTTAATCATATATTTCATTTGAGTAATCTTAAATATGCGCAAACGTAAATCTCTAAAGAAAGACGAGGATTCCGAAGGGTCTGAACCCGCCGGTGAGCCTGAAGAATTTCAAGACTCAGGAGAAGATTGGACGCCGGAAGCCGATCCAGTAAGTTGAAATATAACATGTAATATTGTATTTATTATTGAAATTTACTGTTTTTTTTATTGTGATTATTGATTATTGTATTCCGCGCAATTTATTTCTTGCATTTGCCTTATATTAATACGAAATAAACGAGTATTCAATTTCTGTTTAAAATAGTACAAACAGAATCTGCTTAGGTTAGGTTTTTGCTGTATTAGTAATTCCTAGTACTTGATTAACTTAGTTTTATAGGTGTATATTTTTTCATATGTTTGTATTCTTGTTTGACTGCAATTCCAATACGTGCCTACTGCTCATTGAACCCATAATCATAATATATAAAAACACTTGTTTTTAATTATTTTCTTTCATATATTATTTTTATAACCACAGTTATAATTGTTAAGACAACTAACAATAAATAACAAATTATTCCTTTGCCAAACACAGACTGAACAACAAGGGGGGCGTCCAGGTCGCAAGCGGGGTTCTAAGGGTGCATCACTTAACAATTCAAAAAAGAAACGTAAGGATGATTCCTCTGAAGAAAGTGAAGGTGAGGGTGATGAAGATGAAGAAGGTGAAGGAGAAGAAGACGAGGGGGAGCTGGATGAGGAGGAAGGCTCAGAGGATGAGAAAAACGGATCTGACGGAAACAAGTCTGATTCCAGCCAATCAAAGGATGTACCAAAGCACTTCCATGTAAGTTTACTTTTGCTAAATCCATTATTTGATTACTATAATAAGGGGCACTAAACTAGGCTGATTAAAAAATTATAATAATAAGTTATTCTATAAATTTTAAGGCTTGTTATATAAATTGATTGATGCAGTCCTAATTTAACCTGGTTTTTTCAGTCTGGAAACTTTGTACTGTTGAAATCTGATGTCAAGTGGGATGGCGATACAGTAACATCAAAATTGGATGAATTGAACTTGTGGAAAATTGATGGAAAAGCACTTCTACAGAAATTCATACCTATGGAGTCCAGTGGGAAGATATTGCACAAGTGTACTTGTGTTGTAAGTGTTTTTGTATGATAACTATATCCATTCATAATCTATTAAATGACTTTATGTGTATTAAGATATTTGAGTTAAGCAAGATATATTTTGTTTTTCAGTATTCAGGATGGAATGTGGACAACCGTGAAAACTACTACCCTATTACTGAAATATTGGACAGGAATCCACGCACCGATTCTAAGGAAATATGTGTAGCTTTAGATCTAAACGATCTTATTAAGGTTCGGGACAAGTAGATTGCTGGTGTTTTTTTTTTACTTAATTCAACTAACTAGATAAGAGGAAATAAATTAATAAGAGATAAGAATTCTTTGGCCCTTCATTCCAGTTTACTTATGTGTAATTCAGACATTTTATAACAAATGGGGAATAAAATGAATGTTCAATAAAGAAAATCTTAAAATTGTCTCTTATTTACTTCATAATATACAGGGTGGCTAGTAAGTAGCCTGACAAACTTGAAAGGTGTATTTCTGAACACATTTTGAGGCTATAATATCATATGAACTTGTCTGGATTCGGCTTATTTTATGAGATAATGAGATTTAAAAAAAACTATTTTCATCACCAGTCATTGAAAAATGCCTGCACGATTAAAATTCTTGCACTAGTAGTATTCATCTCGACATACACACTGATTAAAGTTAGAGAAAATGAGAAAAAAGTTTCAGAAAAATAATCAACTAAAAAAAATTCTTTCCCTACAATTTATTACTGGTCATGTACAAAAGAAATCAAAAATCACAAAAAATAATAAAAAAAAAAAATTTTTGTTTCAACAATGACATATGTCACATAGTTTTTTTTATTTCTTTTGTCATCAAAAATGCATTGGTAAAGTCTGCCGGTATACTCATTCCCACCCTGTATATGTCCAATAGGCTGCTTTTTCTGTCTGACTTGTTCTAATCTGGGTCGCGTTTTGTAAAGTTACAATTTATAATTTTGATGTTTGCCTCTCTTTCTAACCAATGTTTGCGTGCGTTAGAGAAGCAAACAGCGAAATTGTAAAATGTAACTTTTTAAAACGCGACCCTGATATCTTGAGTGGAGTTGTGAAATCTGTGTAGTGGAGGGTAGAAGATATGAAAGCATAAAAGAAGAGTTATTTACACGGAACCACAATGAGGAAGAGATTTATTATGACTATACTCATTAAAAAAGCACGGGTAGCTGCGAGTTACTAGCAAACACCTAATTTAATATACTGGGTTATCGTTTGCCTGCACATGAATTAGATTCACCTACCCCAACAGTCGTTTATCCACAATTTTTCAAATGTAAAATTTCTAAGTCAGCAAACTTCGAGCATCCATCTCTATCACACTACTGCTATTTTTGTTGGAGTGACAGAGACAAATCCACGAAATTACAAGGACCCACAGACTAAACGGTAGGCGGTAATCTTTCGGAATATATATAAAAAAAGAAGCATCAGGAAAAACAAATTAAATAGGAATAAAGTGCATATTTGAAATGAAATGAAATGAATGAAATGAAATGAATTTATTAGCACAAAACATAACTTAAATTTATATTACATTAAAAACAGAGATATTGAATTTGTGCCAAAGGGTCCTCACTCAGCTTGTTGTCACGTTTGCTCTTACCTTTTTAAGGATTAGGCCTATACATCCGGAATCAGAATATGAATTAATACTCTTAGGCCGGCCTTATACATCCGGAATCAGAGTAATTATTCATAATATGAATTCATACTCTGATTCCGGATGTATAAGGCCGGCCTTAAACATGGTTCTTCCGTAGACCCTTCAAATATTATAGTTTCTGAACGATTAAACAAATTGACAGGCGTGAACGAATGACACTGACAGTTTCGTTTCGTTCCTTTACTTTGACATTTTGACAATGACATGACATACTTAATTATTGTTTTATGTTTGACTATCCCAGCTGAGAAGAAAGTTTTTATCAAAGAATTCCCAAATTAGAAAGGTTTTACAGCAATCTTATAATTGGGATCCTATCCTACATAATAGCATTCTTTCCAGTTGTTATTTCAATGTGTCATAAGTTACCAAAATGAGTAGTACTAATGATCCGCAAGGTACTAAGACTAACAGCTATACTTTTAGCACTATAATTATGCGTTTGTCTTGAATATTTACTGAATATTATATAGTTTGCAGAGCAAGATTGTGCAGTTTGTCTACAAAAATGCCATCATCCTACCCAGCTGCCCTGTGGACACATATTTTGTTTTCTTTGTGTAAAGGTGAGCTTATAACACGTTAATATGGAAGTTCTTAAGAAACGATTTAAATATTTTTTCTTTGGTATACGACATCTAAATATTTATAAGTTAATATAGAATATTAGCGATTCATTGCAAATACATGTGTGGTACCAAAAACTTACGATCTAGTTCTCTATTATCATTATTGTTTTGCTTCATGTTGTACAGGGAGTTGCAATTCAAAATAAAAAATGCGCTATGTGCAGAGCTGAAATCCCACCCTGATTATTTGGACCATCCAGTACTTTTAGAGAAAACATCTCCTCAAAGTAGTGCTGGGGAAGCAAATGAAG
>JALPQI010019397.1:0-22875 GCA_025490895.1 Thaumatotibia leucotreta
GCGTAGATGATATGCATCTAACTGATTGAACACAACACGTATCGTGTTCTGTAATGTATCATCTCCTATATGTAATATTGTGACATAAGACTTTTTCATCCTAACGGTAAACACTTGCTAGGTGACCAATCAGCGTATGTTTGTCTAAAGTTAAATTAGGCCACTGGAAATTGTGTTTAAACATTAAACATGGTATGCACTTAAATTACATGTTCATGGCATTTGGATATTGACGATTGTATTTGAGCATGGTTTGATAATTTGTTAATCACCTGAATCAAAATAGTACTTTATGACACATGTGCAAAAAACATGAAATTCGAATGATGAAACTAGGTACAAGTTTTTTATTTGCACTTTAAGCCTTCATTCATTATCCAGAGCAGAAGTCGTACTACGTTAAATTAAAATTATTATGTTTGTTCATGTTTTTATATCCGTGATTGTGAAATCGCCGTCGTCATTACGAGAAACATTTTATATTAAGGTTTATTATGTATATTTCATTGTATTCTTGATACTTTCTATCAAAGACGTCTCTAATGATCTCTTATCGTAGTCATCGTTAGTCTAATAAATAAACCATAAACATTTACGATCATTAAAGAAAATGAAACAACAAAGCCTCCCCTATGAAATACAAGATCGCGTAAGAGGCAATTTAGTTTGAGACAACAGTACAAAAGATAACGAGCCAGGAAGGCAGGTCGCCGAACCAAAAGTAATTGATAATATAATTTAACAAGACGGTATAATATCTCTTTGTCACCCCGACCTATCTGTTTCTCTCGACGGGAACAAATATCGGTAAATATATCTTGGCTACCTAATCTCGGCTATTGATCTCATAACGCTTTGTTGTCTATTTACTTCAAATTAAATGTTTGTCTGTTTTTAGGGTTGCGTAGTTAACAAGGAACTCTTACAGTTTCGCCATGTCCGTCCGTCCGTCTGTCTGTCCGCAGCTTAGCTCAGTGGCCCTTAGTACTAAAAATTGGCAATATGGTACAGGTATACACGTTAATTACGTCAGCTAAGTGGTAGAATAAAAAGTAGACAATAGTAAAAACGAAATTCGTAACTCGTGTCGATTTAAAACACTCCCTATTGTTCGTGTTTTAACACATCGCCACTCGTTTCGAATTTCGTTTTTGCACGTGTCTCGTACGACGTTTTTTAGTACAGATGGCCCTCAGAAGTTTTGAACCTGACGTAAAATGACCCACTTCTCGCACTAGAGCCTAAAAAGTGCACCATCTGTACTAAAAATGTTTTTTTTGGGGTACCTCCCCTTACGCGACGATGATAAATGCGTAATATCTAAGCAATATTATTTAATTACTTAACTATTAATGTCTAACAAAACTGCGAATCGGAAATTAGTTAAAGCAACACCTATTGACGGTAAAATATTTCAGCAATGTATTTTGCTAGAGCTTGTCAATAAATAAATTACGCAAAAATAATTGCCTAGTGGAAACGACGACGATGAAATTCACATTAAAGCCCAAGGCACACATCAAAGCGGGTAGATACAGTCCGGTCTCGCATGAAATCAAAAACATTTATGATCTCATTAAACATGTATTATTGATACACAAGCATACTAAAATAGTCGCACATTGAATGAACGCATTTTCGTACGAGTTTACACTTCACTTACATGAAGGCACATGTAAAATCTTTATGGCTTGACGCAGCAACAAATATTGCCACAGTTGAACGAAGTTGAAAAAAACCCGCCAGTGTTGGTTTCCATAGTTTTTTCCATTCAAAAACGGCTGAGCCAATTATGTTCAAAATAGTTTTATTCTAACGTACTCTATAAGCCATTCATGATTTTTTTCTTATTTTTTGGACCTACGGATCAAAAGTTAGAGGGGGGAGACACAATTTTTTTTCTGGAGCGATTATCTCCGAAAAAATTGACTTTAGAGATAGTTTGATAGGAGAGGCCTACGTCCAGCAGTGGACTGAGATAGGCTGATTAAGTGATGTGAGACGTGATAGAATCTATTATGATTGTATGTATTTTTTTGTTAAAGGTATATTTGGGTCATTATTTCAGCGTTTGTTCCGGCTGATTATTTTAACTTCGTGTCTGGTGATCTTGTAAATGTACGGGACATCTACCAAATAACCAAAATTCACCATAAAGCCTACAGCCAACTCTTAGAAAATGTGACCACGAAAATGAGGCGGTTGAAACGCTCGAATAATGACCCATTTCGTCGCTTTGTACCCACATCACAAGCCTTAATTGAGCTTACTGTGGGACTAGGTCGATTTGTGTAAGATGTCCCAAGATATTTATTTATTATAGTATCGAATTCAGTGACAAGAAAGACTATATTCACAGAATTTAAATTTAGTAAAATTTTTGTAAAAAATGTTTGATATTTGGAATCTGCAAACACCTTAAGGTGAAGTCGTTAGCAGCACGCATGTAGCCTGAAGTTGCATTAGGGGTGAGTAATGGCCGGCTCAGCGGCACACTGGTTTGCCGCAGACTGCCAAGTGCGGTGGTCACGGACTGAGGATAACTTTGCTCAAAGTTTTGTAACGTTTAGGTAAGGATTTATAAAGGAATATTATTAAATTAATATCATTACATACATTTTAAGCAATTCTAAACTATAATTTAGATACCATGACATGTGAGAATCCTACCTCCACAGATGCTCTAACGGCTAAAATCTAGTAAACATATAGGTACCATTCGTCAGTCGAGTCTGAAATAGTACATTGTGTATCAAGGGAGGTAAGTACGGAATTACTAACGAGAGTGTTAGAACGCCGTTGTGCGGAGGGCTTTTATGACTCGAGTTAGTATTCCGCTTACCGACCGTGATGCATACAATGTTTTTTCGTCACACTTGCCTACAAACAATAAGTTTTAAGACATAATATTATTAAATGACTTACTGACATTTCTATTACTCCCAAGGGAATTTCACTTTTCTATTACTCCCGCTACGCGCGCAAACAATGGCGCGCTTCGACAGCAAGTGTGATGAAAAAAAATATTAAACCTAAAAACTTGCATCATTCCTTAATTACGCACTTTTAGAACACAACCTTGGTTTTATTACCAATTTACCAAAACCTTGACTTTTAGATAAAATTATTGATATTCAGCATTAACGTAAAAAATATTTGGATGTGTTTCACGATATGTATAAAAGATGTCAAATGCTATGAAAAGTTAGCCATATTTATTTACATTTTTTAGATACTACTGACGAATGGTATAAAACGTATGGGTCATAAATTGAGCCACCTATAGGAAATAAAACTATGAAAACGGATTTATAAACTCGCGTATATTAATTAACTTGATTCCGACGTTTCGAACACTTTACAGGGTTCGAAACGTTGGAATGAAGCTAAAGTTAATTAATATACGTGAGTTTATCCGTTTTCATAGTTTTACTTCATGAGTAATCCTCGCCGCGCGGTAACCGAAGAAAATATTATCACCTATAGGATTCTTTAGTGCAATCATCAATTAAAAGGTTTTCTTAAGTTACACCGTTAAAAAAATCTGAGCAGCAATGTGGTTATGTAATCCACTTTTGAAATTATCTGTCAATGAAGATTCAATTCATGTACCGTATGCATTAAATTATAGATCGAATTATTTAGAATGGACATTTTTTTAAAGAAATCATACTTATTAAGTGCTATAACTACTATGCTAGAACCCACTTAAATAGATAAATAAAGCCTGTATTCAATATTAATAAAAAACCATTCCAATGTAGACGAGATCCCTTGACTACAGAGAAACATTATCTGATACCTACCTAGTCCTTATCATTCCTAGACTCGAACAAAGCTCTTGTGGTACGAAGGAGCACAAGTGCATTACACAAACAGTGCTCAGTCCATTATTGGCCAACAACATAGAACATTCATATACAGTAGGTAGACTTATTTATACAATTTTCAGGATATTTATCACTATCCTTTTTTTTAGGCATACCTAAGAAAGCTACAGCTTACATTTATCTGGCAGATATATTTTATTTCAAAACAGTGGGCTCTTAAAATAAAATACAAAGAGTCTGGCAACTCGGTGAGTTACGAATGCTACGACACTGTTTAGATACCGTATAATGTACCTAGGTTAAGTAGAATATAAGATAAGGTTATGTTATGCTATGTTATGTTACGGAGCGACGCTCGATCATACACGCGCGGGCTGTCGAGCATCCAATGTGCTCATTCACCCCATTTCCAGCTGGTTAATGTTCCGGTAGCATTCCTCCAATACTTCCCTCTGGCCTTCCAATTTTCTTGCAAAACCGCAGGACGTCTCTAAGATCGACCTCCCTGAGTTCCTTCCCCTATCCCTGCCAAATACGTCATATCTCGCTGCTGCGTACATGACGCATTCAGCAAGGACATGCTGGCAAGTTTCGTCTCTTCCGCACTGTGGACAGACTGCTTCGTTGCTTATTCCCATCACCTTAAGATGCCGGTTGTTTAGTGTGATTGAGTTAGTAGAGTATTTAATTTGCTTTGTGTTCATTTTAAACTTTTTTCTCGGTTCTATCCTCCTGCGTACAAGGTTCCTACCCGAAGGACATAAAACTCAATACATTTTTAAGTATCAATATGTGAATTAGACAAATTTAAATAAGATTTATTTTACATAATGTAGGCACGAGGCGTTGTCTGCCACTTAAATTATTAAAACACCTTTTGATATCGCGACACTCATTTCACAACTGTCAATCCAAGCGCTTGGTAAAGTCACAGTTCTGGTTCTCTAATATCTTCTGTGTTAGAAACAAGATCGAATCAGTCTCCGTACAAACATGTTGTCTGTAACATACTCGTACAGTAGCCAAGATTAAGTTAGACTATCATGACTCTGAGTAGGTAATTTGATTTGTAAGTATTTTAAACCAGTTCTGGTCTAGTGTAGGGTGCGAGTTCTATTCCTGTCTTGGATTCACTCTCTCTCGTATCTGATGTCTATATTATTTTAAAAAAAATGTGATTTAATTGGTGTGGTATTAAGTCATTATAGTAAAATGTTCAAAAAGTTTGTACATTTTGATCGATATTGATTGATTGGCTGAGCGAGCAAGATCAGCCATTATCATCGTCATCATCATCATCATCAGCCTATGATAGTCCACTGCTGGACGTAGGCCTCTCCTATTGATTATGCGTATAAACGCATTAGGAGGTAAATGCCCATAATCGCCACGCTGGGCAAGCGGATTGGCGATCGCAGTAATGTGTCCACTATGATGACGCTGACAAACATTTCGTGACATTTTCGCAAATGTGGTAGATCTTGCTCAGTATCATTAACTCTATCAGCCTACCAATTTTTATCGACGATGTGATCCAATTGTATAAACTTTTTGAGAAATACTCATTGTTGCTAGGTACCTACCTACGATTGTTTTCGATGAGCATAGGTAACGTTTTTGGACTTCACGAATTCAAAAATGCAGAGTGGATTTACAGTATTAGTTATGAACCAAATTATTTTAGTTCATTGCGTGTCTATGAAATATTCAAGAGGTTTCAAATATCTTAGAAAGTTTTCGCTGAACTATGTGTAAAGCTTGGTGTGTTTACAGGTATTTAAGCCGCATTTGACTTAGTACAGCCCACGCACTAGATTTCATCCACCTACTCACTCTATAAACGCCACAATAATTTTCAATTAAGAGAATTAAGGTTTAAGTGATACACGTTAAATTTAAACTAAGTAGATAAAACGTTTGTGTGTGGGAGTGCAAAAGACTAATTTCACTACAATTGCCAATGAAAGAATATCAAAATATCTAACCTAAAGTTTTCAGCTACCTGCCAGTAACTACATTATTATTGGTCTTTAAACATTTTATATATTCTAACTATCTAATATTTAAATTAAATACATAGTGGTGTCAACTATAGGTACATTAAAAAATATTTTCTTCGGTTACCGCGAGGATTACACATGAAATAAAACTATGAAAACGGATAAACTCGCGTATATTAATTAAATTTAACTTCATCACGACGTTTCGAATACTTTACAGGGTTCGTCGTCTGCGGGCGACTGACAATGCAGGAAATTTGATAGATCTACCTCCATCAAAATAAGAAAGATAAGTACAAAATTACCCACAATAGTAGATTATACACAAAGGGGATAAAACACTATTTCATGTCACGGGCGCGACATTGAATCCTGAACGCAATGAGGGACTCCCAGTTTTACTCTCGAGCGCAGTGCACTGAGTCCTGAATGCAGTGAGGGTTTCAAGCGCCCAAGACAAAAACAGTTTTATTCCCGCCGAGGTATATACTAAAACCACAACTTCTAGCTATACCTACCTATATTACAGAAGTAATGTAAAAATATAATTATAATAAATATTAAAAAGTATTTTTTTTAAGATTACCTACTAACAAAATATGAACCACGTCTGTTTAATGAAGATCATCATAATATATAGATCACAAATAAGTCTCGTCTAAAATGTAAAGTAGTCTTTGGCTGAGTGAGTTCAGTGTTGGTTCATCACTTGTAATTTGGACCCGATGCGGGTTTAAGTAGACAGTCGTGTTTGCCTTCTTGGCTTCCGCGCCTAACTTGGCAAGTTCCTCATTCGGCTACTAGAACTTGCCACTTCATTTAAATACACCGTTTATCACTTTGGACGTTAGAACGTTTGTGGTTAGGTTCATAAAAAAATGAAGGTGGAATCTTTTATTAAAAATATTTCTAAATTGAATTCAGGAACTGCAATATTCGACTGAAATTATCTTAGTCACTTACATATTTTATTAGTATTAAATAGACATCAAAACCGTAGTGCAAATATTACTGATAAGAACTTAATATTACTAACATTGTTTAACATAACGTTTTACTATTAAACCTTAAACTAGATGACTTTAAAAAATATTGACAGTATTGCAAATCATCATCATTATCATATCAGCCGAAAAACGTGTACTGCTTAACATTACATATCGACGCTGGAAAGGAGAAATTGGATAAGCGACACTTTTGAAGATATTGAGTTATATACACCGTTAAAATCGGCAAATTTTTCTGCGTCGAATGAGCTAGGTTTCGTATCCATCTGACAACTTTTGTGTCGCTTATCCCATCGGTGATTTATAGAACTTTCGATCATTTTTTATTACTAAACGACTTGGTATTTGGCAACTTTTAAGAAAATGGAGATTAGATAAAATATAATTCAACATTATGAATCTTGGATTATTTTACCTATTTGTCATGACAGGTTAAATTTTACTTGGATATTTTTGCTGTGCAACAACTAATCATCACTTGTGGGTTAGCTATTTCTACCTGACTGTATTATATGTTCTTTTGTCGTTTGGACAATTTTACCTTTATCTTAATTTAAAATTTAAGACGGTTAGACAATATTACTTGACTATGATATCTGAACTATTGGCGTTTATCCATTTTTACCCCTACATTTTATATATGAACCATTTGTCGCTTAGGTATCCCTTTTTACCTGAATTTACATTAGAATACTACTGTCACTTATCCTAACTTGCATGAATGAAATGTCAGTCAAATAGTTAGCAACAATTTGCATACATACATGTCTGCTATTTTATTCTTTGTCACGTTATGTAGAAACATTTGGCAGAGGGGTTGTCCTGTCAATTGTTACTCTGCGTTAAATAAAATGTTTTTGGAACTTTAATAAATAAAAATAAAAAAAGAAATAGGTACTAACTAAAACTATTTTTTAAGTGTTATCATAACGTAATACGGTGGATAAACATACCAACAGGTACGGTTGTTAAAATTAGATAGTTTTCAAGTGCCTCGTTTGTAGGTAGGTACTAACTATTGTCGGCTCAATAACGAATTATACTTATTGATTTTGCATGTTTTAAAATAAAGAGAAATGATCTCAAATAGAAAAACAAAATATATTTGTTTTTAATGCTTAACAATAACTATTACTTACTCACATACTTACCTACTTTTTGGAATAAAGTTATAAAAATACCGAAAACAGTGTCTTTCTTTTTTCACGTGTAAGTAAATTCGTTTACTAGTCACGGAATGTTACTCTTGTAATTGAAATGACTGACTATGAAGTCTAAAATATTTTCTCATTTTAAGTATGTGGATATTTCTTACTGATATGTTTATGCAATTTTTTTCATTTTATATATTTTTACCCGAATATAAAATAAGCCACATCGGCAGTTAGATTATTTTAACATGATGAATTTGTTATGTAAGTCTCGGGTGGACTTTTTTACCTTCCTTATTTCTTTTACAACGTGTTGGTTAGATAATTTTACCTGAATCAATTTTTCCGACCATTTTGCTTAAGCGACAGTAAATCCTTAAATAACACTTGAATACGTTAAATAATTAAAACATCACATAGAAAACATATTTATGTCCATAAATAATGCTTCAATTATTTGATTTGGCCTGCTAATTCATTTTAATAATTTTTTTTCGAAAATCTCGGCGGTTTTTTGCCTCTCGTGTAAAGTACGCTCTGTGTCGCTTATCCAATTTCTCCTTTCCAGCGTCGATATACTCTCTCAAAGATTCCCACAATGACTGGTCCTGCGCCATCCGCATCCAACGGACTCCTGCGACCTTCATCGTTCCACCTAGTGGCTTGCTCACGCTGCGCCTTCCGGTACCTACATGGTCACCACTCAAGAGCCTTTCCGCCCCAACAGCCATCGGTTCTACCTGCAATATAGCATTGCAAATGCCACAATAATATTAACTCTTACAAGATTTAATCTTGATTTGCCTTCAAAAACTGTAATTTATGATATTAATGTAAATAAGATATTTAGATTCCCTTAGGTTCTCACCTTCTCAAGTACGAAAGATGAACGTAGAAACTTTACTTTTACCTATAAAATACAAAGGTAGTAAATGCTAAATAGTTAATTTTTGATTGATTTCCCAAATGTACAACTCCAAGTTTACAGCTTTTTTGCTTTAAACACAGGAATGAATACTTTTTGCATGTAGTACTTTCTCGCAAAGGCTCGTTTCGACACGTTTGAGATAGAAAATATTGCAAAGTATTTCTCGCGAGAGTTCAGGCCTCGAATCTCATCAGGCGTGAAGGGCGTTAAGTTGCCGCTTAAGTTATCATTTGTTCAGGATTTGAGCAAAGAAAATGCACGCACATTTCAGTATATTTATTATTTAAAAGATTGAATATCAAATCGCCTATTTAATTAATAAGTTTATACAAAACTATAGGATGGGCCAATGATTAATGCACTTTAACAGAGGATGTCGAGACAAAAGTGAATTTATCAATCATTATCACCTTATAGTATGTTGTAGATTATTATTTAGATAGGTGCCGTCAATGAAAATGTGTAGCAGGAAACTTGTGTAAGTTCCACATCAGGGCGACCTTAGCTGTTGGACAAACACTTAAGCCCCCACGTGGCTTATTTTTTAATATTTTTAGTTAAAACGAAAGATTAAAAAAATCAAACAAAATTTAATTCTCATAATCGACAACACAAAGGTATACAACCTAAAGTAATGTGTCACTGCTCTGCCAGCGCACCCTCTCAAATAGGTTTGGCAATGATAACGTTAATTATTGTCAATAGTCACAATCTTATGACAGACATACATAAATAAAAAGATAATCAATATGGCTTAGGAAAATTTCATACTAGGTAGGTAAGTATAATTATGGGTTTTTCCAAAGTGAAAGACCGAAACTTTCAAGGGACAAGAAAAGTTTGCCAGAAATTATGAAAATAAAATACTGATGTGCTCTCATCTTCACATAAGAAAGGAAATTATCCTCAACACCAGATGTAATTTCACAAGTTTTAGACCACGCCGCTAGCGATATGTCCTTGTCCCATTTATTATTTTAAAAGACGCAATTCAAAGTTTAGGTTCTTTTGTGAAAGTTTAATAGAATTACTATTAATAATCACCAAATTAAGAAAATTCAAACCAATTTCTCTACGATCCTATCAGCAAACCCCGACTTGGTGCCAACGGGACCATATCAGGGTAACACAGACAGTGTAAGTACAGTGTACTGACAAAGTCGCGTAATAAGGTAAATAGTAATAATTTTATTCGAAAGTTTCACCAAAATATTGATTTTACGTTTCACGATTGTCACTTAAGTTTTAAAAACAAACGGGACGCCTGCGTGTGACCACGCGTGTATCGACATCTCCGAAAAAACAATATTTAACGCAAGTTTACGCGAGAGTCTTGCACTGTGACCTATATATTATATAGAACAGCCGATTTTTGCCGATTCTTCAGTTAATAAGGTTAGAAATCATTTCTACGAGTGAAATGGACAAAGCAGGCTCGGAAGTACTACCCACATTGATTTATTTGCTGTAACATGTTCTCGGGTTGCATCCGGGTAATAAAGTGTTATCTTTTATAAAGCTGCACACGTATTAGTAACAATATTGTAGGCGATGGCCGTGTCTACAATTTTCTATCGAAAATTTTGTTGGAAGAGAGACGCAGTCTCCAGTTGCCGAGTCGATGTTGAGAGTTCCTCATGGGTAAGCCGCCGGGTCGAATCAGACTCCATGTTCACTTTTCAGAGTAGTTTATTTTCGGAAGATCTCGAGACCCTGAACATTTTTGGTATGGTGTTAGTAGTAGTAGTAGGTATTCGTCCTCTCTCGTGCCATGCCACACGTGGCCATTTCAGGGCGGCGTGCCCTATTTGGCAGCATTTGTCGCGGGCCGTAACTACGGCCCAGTTTTTCTGGGGCCCGGTTTTTGGCCCTTTTTTCCTTCTTTGAAGCCCCGATATTGGGCTGCGGTTGGCCATCTTGGTTTGGAGACTAGATTGCCATTCTGCGGCTTTGTGGTGCTTAATTGTCCAGCTCACTTGGTTGAGCTCGTGCTGCCAATTTAGCTCCCTGCACAACTTCCGCAGTATGCTGCTTCATGGTTAAGCCGCGGTCTATAATGACCCCCCAGGTATTTGTTGGCATGCTGTCACTGGATTTCTTTCTCGGCGAAGTAGCAAAGGAAGGTAAGCAGCTCCTGCTATTAGTGCCTGGGTCTTCGCTACGTCCACCGAGGCCTCCAATTGACCAGCCACTCAGGTAGGACGTAGTAGCTGCTTCTGTATCTTCTTGGTAGATATACTATCATTAAAATGGGCTGTAAGCAAATGTGCGACTATACAATCGGTTCTTAACCTAAGTGCTTCTTAATCCTATTTCGTTTGAAAAGCTTTATTGACATTGAATATAAATCAAGGAAAAACATCGTGAGGAAACCTATCTACATCTGCGAAGAAATTCAAAGGGTGTATGTGAAGTCCCCAACAAGTACTAGGCGACCGTTCGGACTACGCAAAATAGGCACGCTTGATGTGGAGTTGCGGAAAGTGGACAGAACATAATACAATAAATCAGCTTTAAACTAATGACCGTGTGGTGACGACAGTAAGAATACATTTGTCACCACCCCAACTCTTCCCGCGGGTGTCGTAAGAGTCGACTAAGGGATTAAAGTATCACTGACCATACTTTGATACAAGATTGATGATGGGCAGCAGCGTCATCATAGTGGACACATTACTGCGATCGCCAATCCGTTTGCCCAGCGTGGCGATTATGGGCATTTACCTCCTAATGCGTCTATACGCATAGTATAGTTAATAGGAGAGGCCTACGTCCAGCAGTGGACCGAGATAGGCTGATGAAGTGAAGAAGTGAAACTAATAACATTCATGGTGCCGTCCTAGTTTTCTATGGTAAGAAATATGTTAATAATCAGAAAGTTAAAAAACCGACTTCAACCGATTTTTTCAAGATCTCAACATCAAACCCTGAATTGCTGCCAACAGGAGCATCTCAAAAAAAAGTTGAATTGACAACATCGTCCTTTTTTATCGAAGGCAGTAAAAAAGAGTATTGGAGACACACCCATCGTCGACGGTGTACCCTCTGCACTCTGCAGTGTATTTTGTTCCTTACTCTATTTAAGCGTTATACAACGGTTAGGGAAACTCAATGGATAAAATGCTCAACCTCATCATTTTTCTTCGATAACATCTGTTATGACATCGAAATAAATGTGTTCTGTGTAGAAAAGCTTGGTTTTTGGCGTCGATAAAAGGGAACGTTATTTTATCAAAACTAGAAACCATCAGTTATTGTCTTGTCAGAACATATATTTACGGTGTTTCGGTAGGTAGGTACCTACAGAAATTATTTTTACCGCGATAATTACTTTTATTTCTTTTGTTAACGTTATCATTAGGTAAAATTGACTGAAATAACAAAATACGTTTAAATAAATACAACCAAATAGACAAAACATACTTGAAATACGAACTACTGTACAATGTACATTCATTAATTTAGGTAGGTACATTCATAATATAATTATGTTTTGCAAGCATTGTGTTAGACGATAAATGCACCTAAGTTCTTACAAAATTAAAGATAGTGTACTGAACAACAGGCCTTGGACAATCTAAATTGTTAGCAATCATCCTGAAGTAAAATATTAATACAAACGGTATTTTTATAAACGTTTGTTTGTATTTCATTTTTCGCTTTTTGCAAGATCAAGATCAAGCTTGGTATACGTACTTTACAATACGAGTAGATAGCGAAAAATTTCTACTTTTTTTAAATAGTTCAACTAAAGGTTTAATTTATTTTCAGATAAACATATGCCAAAATAACAAAAATAATAACGTGCGAGCTGAAAATTAGTTAACCAGCCTCTGTCTCCCATATTCTTTAATATTACCTACATATTTACATTAGGTAAGCCTAGACGATAATTGCAAATGTTTGCTCTTAAAATTCAATTTTTCTTTTATATTCTTAAGCCATTTTATTGACATCTAGAATTTCTGATTCCAGATCAAAAATACAGTCGATTTTCCTCCGCACAATGAACATGGCGCCAAACATATTTAATTCAATGAGACTCTCATTGACAGATCGAATGCCTA
The DNA here is from genome assembly GCA_025490895.1 of Thaumatotibia leucotreta. Taxonomy (NCBI): domain Eukaryota; kingdom Metazoa; phylum Arthropoda; class Insecta; order Lepidoptera; family Tortricidae; genus Thaumatotibia; species Thaumatotibia leucotreta. The sequence goes on from JALPQI010019397.1 coordinate 12,984, forward strand.
AATAAGCCAGGTATTTCAGTCTCAGCGAGTTTCATGTAATTGGAGCGAGACGGCGTGACACCCGTCGTGTTGTCAATTAGGGGTCCTTACTGCGATATGTGCAGGCTGGGTGCGATTAACAGAATTAGCTCTGTCTCCTGGCCCTGTGTGGAGCTCAAGCGACGTTCGCAAAGAGCTAATAATATATATCCTCGTCCTGACCATTGTGATTCCTAAAGGACATATTCGAATTTTGTTAAATTATGAATGCCTGTTTAGGTTTAGGTTATAATGTTATAAAATTCATCATCAACATTTTTTTTATTTTATGTAAAATGTTAAACAAATAAAAAGCGACTTTATTATTAAATTAATTTAATTTAAGATTCAATAAATCAAACTGAGTCGGTACGATGGGTAAGACGAGGGTATACTTTGACATATATCTACTAGGTACGTATTATTAGGGCGTCCCACGGCGATGCCACATGGAGGAAAAGTACCTTAAATATCATAGATAGCGTATTTTGCTGAAAGAAGACTTCGTTTTATTTTTAAGACAGTAAAGTTGCATTCAAACTTTTTTATTTATTTTTTGATAAAAAAATTGTATGGAAAAAAATATCGCCTTGTCGGAAGAAATAATAAGGAATATACCTTAATTGTTGTAAACGAGCATCTTACTGAAAGAAGATTTCATTTTATTTTTAAAATTGAATAAAACAGCATTCATAATATCTTTTTTAATTTTTTGTGTGGAAAAACAATATCGTAACGTCGGAGAAAAAAATACCTTAATTATTGTAAATGAACATATTACTCAAAGAAGACATTATTTTCATTAAAAAAAACAATATATACAATTTATATTTATAGTAAAGTTTAATAATCTATAATAGATTAAACTATTTTTACTCATGATTTGAAATAAAATGCAGTTAGCTTAAAACGTCACTCCTGACTCCTGACGCTCGTTACAACCGTCATCATAAAATAAGTGCACGTTATCAAGTTGTGCTTCAAATAAAACGTTAATGTCGAAAGTACGTTATTAAATCAATTCTTTTAGTTAAATCAACTGCCATACACAATCTAAAAAGACAAATCGATTTTTGCAAAAGATATTTTCTTTTTCTACAGTCTACACTCGTAACGTGTGTAAATACGGATATGGCAAATCTAAATAGAACACATTGGTAGCATTGAATATTTTTTTTAATATTTAGTTACGTTGGAAAACTCTTTTAGTAAAGTTTCAATATACTTAACTGAAAATTTTACGATACGGATTTTTTAGAATATTGTTCCCATTCCTGACCATATTTAAAAGTATGATCAGGTGCAACATTGAAATCTTTCCACATACTCGCCGAGTATACAAAAAAGGTACGCAGAAAAATGGTCTCGTACTTCATTATATATTTTTTCATTCCCTTTTCATCTATCTAAGCCGAATAGCTCTGCAGACTGAAATCCGGATTATGTGTAAAGTAAATACGGGGAGTGTTAGCTTCTCTGAAACATTAATTAAAAGATTGCAGTTAGTTAATCCGCTTGATTGAAGTGGGATTTAATAGGAAAACTACTGAACCGTGCTCCGTATACTTGTATATATTGAATAATTTCAGATTTAATAAATTGGCATGTAAGCATGGCGATGGATAAATGAAAACAGAAGAAAGTTAATCTTACCTAAGTAATATCTTTTTCAATACCTATCCGAAAAGAAGTGTAAGTATTCATGTTTTTTCTATTTTTAGCCGAGTGGTTTTAAAATAGCTTACGCGGGGTTATAGATCCAACACGTAGAGTCCCTTTGGAGAAATTAGCTATGTTGTACACCTGCTGCAACCTATTCACGGGCACAACAATAGATATCCGTAAACCGGTCCCAGCAGGAGTATAGAGACTATTGAGAAGGAAATGACTAATGGGCTATGGTGATGGATGGATCAGAGATGGAACTACAGAAAAGAGGTCCGGACACCTGCCATAACAATGATTTCTCTTTGCTATCGAGGCAGGCGGTGACACGCCGCCGACTAGATGGGCCCCCTTAAATGCCGTCACAAGAGACAGCTAGGGGCAACACCGGTATAGGCGGTACTGAGACGATGATGACGGCTCAGGAGTGCAGAGAGGTGTACACAGCTTTCTGCGCAGTGGCTTGATAACCGCTGCACGAACTCGCGACTTACGCAAATTTACACTTCCACCCCTGGAGCATATACAACTCTGACGACTCCTCTCTGGATGGCCAATTAAGGCAAGCCAGAGCTGAGTGTCCTACGGATCCGCTTGGGGTTCCACTCCTACCAACGAAGACACGCCGAAGGCCCATCCTGACTGACTCTCGGGAGCACTCGGGTCCGTGGGGTCGTTACTGCCCAGCCACAAGCTGCCCTGCGGCAGTGAATATCTTATTATTATCTTTTGTTCAAACATATTTATTCAACAATACAACTATAAACTATTTATTATCTAAAAAAAAGGGGTTTAATAGCATTTCATCAGATGAGTAAAAATGGAAATGTACTCAACACCTCGGGAAGAACAACTATTCTTGCATGTTCTACGCTACAAACATTATTTGTACAAGGAGTGCTTACAACTTATTACTATATTTTTTAATATTTTAGTAACTTATTTTTATGGCGTGATTGTCTAATATTTTTAACAATTTTTCTTAGCATAGATTTTAAAAGAAACGAAATATGTCTAACCTAATAAATTATGATTCTATATTAAATACCTCAAATTAAATAGCGTAATGTTAATAAATTAAAAGTTTCCCTAAAAAGCTAGCTAAAGTTTTGAAGAGCTCGCAACTTCACATAAGAAAGGAAATTATCGTGAACCCGGGGTATAATTTAAGAAGTTTTTGGGCTAAGCCGCTAGCGACAAGTTCTTATTGCAAAGCCTTCATTCACATTTTATTGTTTTAAAAGGACGTAATAAGGTCACGAAATGTAATCAAAGTTAGTTTAAACAATTCCTAATATTGGGGAATACTGTGCACCACAAAAGTTACATTATATGTACTTACCATGTAAATCTTACCTAAATGTATCATCATCATCATCATAAACTTAAGAGATATTCTCTTGTCGGTAGAGTAACTTCCAGCCCTCTCTATCTTGTGCTAGCACTTTGAGACACTGATACGACACCACGCCCGCTCTTTCCATCACTTGGTCCATGTAGCTTCGTCTTGGTCTGCCTCTTCCTCTTCTACCTTCTATCTTGCCCTCAAGGATGGTTTCGAAGAAATGGTCGTGACGAATCAAGTGTCCAATCATCTTTCCGCGTCTCACTTCGATGGTGTTCATGATTGTTCTCTTCTCATCCACTCTACGCAGCACCTCCTCATTCGTTACTTTATCCTTCCAACTTATTCCTTCCATCCGTCTCCAGACCCACATCTCGAATGCTTCCAATCTTTTCCTATCCTTTAGCGTCATTGTCCATGTTTCGCTTCCGTAGAGAGCAATGCTCCAAATGTACACTTCAATCATTTGCTTCTTGCTTTTCCGTGACATATGTGACTTTAGCAATTGTCTCTTCTGGTTGAATACTTTTTTTGCCATGGCGATTCGTGCAACAATGTCCGGTGTACATCTGGAGTCACTGGTTACCAAACTGCCTAAGTATTAAAATTTTTGGACTTGTTCTATTGGGATGTTATTTAAAACTATTGGAGGATGTTTAATATTATGTTTTGACCTAAATGTTACCTAAATGTATATTTCACACAATTATGCTACCGCTGAAAAAAAAAACATCAGTACAGCAGGCCACGTAATAAATGTATGAGAATTACAGATTCGAACGAAAAGTCACATGACCATTTCCATACATTATTGTAGTCACGTGACTTATTGCTTATCGAATGGCATACCTATGCGGTGTTCGTGATTTCTGAAAAACACGTACAGTAAGACTTAAGGACACCTTTTCAAGCTGAAGTGCCAAAGTCGACTCCACAGATCCCCTGTGGTCGACTCTCATTTATGCAACTCTTGTTTTGTAACAGATCTACAAAATTTAAAATGGAACGGAGAGAAAATGGCAGTTGAGTTGCTTCTCATGTTGTCGTTGTTCTGTGTCGCGTATAGCTACAATAAGGACATTACAAGGCAGTATTCGTAGTCACCGTCGGCATTTAGCTAAGACTGCAACTGGTTCCACTGTACTAAGCTGCGTTACGGCAATGCCAGAGAAATAAACGTGATGCGTCCAACCCATTGAGGTACATTTGTAAGCTGCCTGTTGTTTGTATTTAAACTGAATTAATTTGAAACTGACCACATTCGGGACACCACACTGCACTCCAAAACGCGCAATGTTGACGTCGGCAAAAAATCGTTAGGCTTAAGTGGGACTGGACTGACCACGTCTATCGCATGCATCTCGAGAGGTGAGCTGGCATAGCCACAAAGTGGGTGCCGGAATAGCTTGGCAGGGCCAGACGGAGATGGTAAGACGATTTGGACTCATCCTTTGACAACTGGCCGGAGGAAGCACAAAATCGGGAGTCATGGAGATTAAGGGGAGAGGCCTTTTCCCAGCAGTGAGACCAATATGGGCTAGGAAAAAATGACTAAATCAGTAAGCTTAGGACACGATTGGTGCAACAGTATGTCGCCGCAAGATAGACTAACCATTCCTCTTTTTAGGGTTCCGTAGCCAAAATGGCAAAAACGGAACCCTTATAGATTCGTCATGTCCGTCTGTCCGTCTGTCCGTCTGTCCGTCTGTCACAGCCGATTTACTCGGAAACTATAAATGCTACAGTAACGAAATTTGGTGAGAATATGTGTTGTATGAACCGCTACAGGATTATGATACTAAATTGTAAAAAAAACCATTGGGGTGGGGGCCCTCCATACATGTAACTGAGGGATAGAATTTTTTTTTTAGTTTTACATAAGCGTGTGGGGTATTAATAGAAAGGTCTTTGAAAATGATATGAAGGTTTATACATCACATTTTTGTTTAAGCAAATCGTTTTCGAGATATCAGCTCTCAAAGTCTGAAAAATGTGTCCCCCCCCCCTCTATTTTTTAAACTACGCGATATAAAATTCTGAAAAAAATATATGTTATGCACATTAATAAACTCTATCAACGATTTTTGGTTTGATTAAATTATCTCCTATAGTTTTTGAGGTAGGTTGATTTAACTGTATTTTTTTAATAATAAATTGATAATGGTACGGAACCCTTTGCGCGCGAGTCCGACTCGCACTTGGCCGGTTTTTTTTAATGTAGTTTGCAAAAGACGGGAAATACTACTTTGCTGCGACATACTGTAAAAGATTGGAAAGATAACCTAACCGTACAAAACGTATGTACACCTCGTACTACTAACGTTTCGGGTGAGACGTCTGTTTCTGCTTCTGTCTTTACTATTCCTATTTATTGTGAAGCGACAATTTTATTGTGAAAAGGACTTAGCTGTTGTAGTCCCTTTCGCAATAATTACCCCATTAAAGAATGAGATGGGAATGTATACGACTATTTTGTGCCTCATTTTGCTTCATTTGAAAAGACGTTCATTGGCTTTAGGACATTTCTATTTACGGCTACCCACAATTTTAATTTTAGATTTTAGACTTTGGATTGTCCCCACTCAGTATAGAGTTCTTTCGATCCTAATGCAAAAAAAGTGTTCCCGTCATATGTATTTTATGCGTCATTTTTCTGTGTCGTTTTTATTAGGAGATTGACTTAAAAAGGTAACCAAATGAATAACAATTTCGAGAAAATATATTTCTCAGTAAAAATAGAAATACCTCTTGATTTGGACTGAAAGTAAAGTGTAATATCCCAAAAAAATAAAAAATTAGGTACAGCCACTCTAATTGTATCTTCTCATTTTGAGCTTCAAAATCGTTGACATATTAGTCAAGCCGACCATAAATAGAAATGTCCTTTAAGGTTATTTAGATTGTCTATAAATTACATATATTAAATATAACGCCCTGTTCAATTTCTGTCGACAATTGTACTGGCTTACAAGGAACAGAAATAAACATCAGAAGCAGCCATTATTATTACAAGCAACAAACAATGCTTTTCCATCCGCTGCGTCATTATATCTTACTCCTGATAAAATATAAGGCGAGAAATCTTTTCTACAAGTGGGACGGAAATGGCAGCCGTCGGAAATCGAGTAGTGTGCACGTTGCTTTATTTATTTTAACATCTTGTCGGTTGTATCCGGGAAACACAGTGTTATCTTTACTAAAGCTATGGGCACACTGAGGGGTTTCGATATCCTACCGTTAGATCGCACTTACGTAAACCGAGGTCAGCAGCTCCACCATGAGATTAACCCCGTTATTCGATAGGTAACTTACTTTCTATCCATCACGCTCGCACGGCATTGTTACGAGAAAGATGGATAAAAAGTTAACGTAAAGCATTTATTTATTTTAAACATAATCTGATCATTTACCATTCACAGCGACAATTTTACACGACTTACTTAAATGATATGCTTTTAAGAAAATTATTAGTCAGTTCAGTGCAATCCATTGACAATCTAAATTACCTGTAATCATTCTACAATGCCTGATAACAATACATCGTTTGTAAATTGCTGGCAATTAAGTAAATTATATAATAGGGAGTTGTGTATGAAGAACAATTTAATTTAAATGTCTGAATAACTTTAATTCATATTCTTATATGATAGATAAACGGCGGAGAAGGGCTGGTTTTTCAAAATATAAACGAAACTTTTTTGGATGTAGACCTGTACCTGCTATATGGTGCAAATCGTTTGCAATAAATCCATATTGACAAATAGTATACTACTTGTACTACTGTACAATGATTTATTCTGTTCTGGCTAGGTAGGTATTTCAGTCTCAACAAGTTTCATATATGTAACTGGAGCGAGACGGCGTGACACCCGTCGTGTTGTCAATTAGGCTTCCTTGCCGCGATATGTGCAGCCTGGGCATAATTAATGGAATTAGCTTTCTCTTTGTCCTGTAGGTACACCTACGTCATATATTTAGTAGATTTTACGTGTATGATCGTGTTACTGTACAGAAAAGCCTGAATCGAAACTCAGTAGAAGCTATCAGCATCTCTGAATTTTGTTAACATATTATTATATAATATATATGTGCCCGTGCACATGGAAAGGTACCTTGACACGACTCTTAAAATAAACCTTATTTGTTCTTTACTAAGTCCATTTTAAAAACCGTGGTACCTTTTCGTGTGCACTGACATATTTATTGTATTTAGAATATCCTGCCTTTTTGTAACCGATTCGCATTTAGACGTCACTTTCTTTTGTTTTTTTTTTTACTTCTCCTCTTTGATAGATGTTAGTCGAGTACATTAAAAACTCAACTGATGACAAAATATAATAAATAAAGAGCTAAAATGACATCTAAAGTAATTTTGTTAGTTGTAAGTTATAATAAAATTACTTATTTGTGAATTTATATTATTGACAATTTGAACAATGAAGTTTTTGATTTTAATACATAATTATATTTTACAAAAACATGAAACTACACTTAGTTTACTAGAACTAGTATAGTAGAATATAAATCTACAATACCTATTAAAGAAGCAATTTTATGTAAAACAAATGGAGCCTCTAAATGAACTTCAAACCTATCAAAGATGAGTGTTGACATAATCGAAATTACAACAAAAACGTATTAAGACACTCAGGGACCGGACACCATTGAAGGTAGATTTCCTGGCTTTTAAGCCAATTGAGAACATTTTGCAACCTGCCGCTATGAAAACTGGAACGATATCAAGCATTGAGAGACGTTCATAAATTTGGAGAGGCCTTTCTGCTATAATGCCTTTCATATTTCTCTGGCACACTGCGGGCGCCGCTCAAATGAATTACAGCCATCAATAAAAATCCCTGCGATGAAATCCTACGACTTATTTAATTTATATTCTATCTGGGTATAAACATCGTTTTTAAGGAGATCTTTGCATTTGATAGACAGAATCTATATGCTCTGCGTATTAATTGAACGTGTTTATAGACAGCAACACATTTTATTGTACGTCGGCGAATCTTATTACATAGATAGCCAAAGCCAAAGGCTAACCAATGGACAACTAACGGTAGGCATAGGTAATAGCATTTTATATGTTGTTTTCTTGACAAAGAGATAGAGAGGACTGTAACTTCCCTAAGTCGAAATAAAACAGTAAAAAATTGACCAAGATCAAGTTCGTAATAAAAATTCAATGAAAACTTTTTTGAGAATTTTTAGTAAGCAAACATAGCTATAGGTATTTCTTCTCAGTGAAAAGACGAAAGCGATGGTTATGCTTGAAAGTAAATTTGACTGAATACTTGAATATGACTAAAGAGTAATTACAGCACTCTACACTTGGTATGTCAGACGACAAATGTTTCACTAATATTCACTTAATGCTTAAAAGGGCAATGGTATATTATAAGTATTTACCACCTTATTTTCAAATTCATCCTGTCACTGTATTGGGTCAAAGCCAATGAAATTTAGGGGAGAGAGGTGTTCTATTAGGGGTTAAATTTCACACATACTGCTGCAATATTTTATTACATAATTATACAAATTAAAAAATTGTGACTAGTCTTTGTTTCACAGTGACGACAGATCCCTTAGATTAACAGGTATAAAGTGTAGCAATTTATTCACCTTGTAAATTTTAAGCAACTGAAAATATTTGAAGGAAATGAAATGGATCCCTTTGATTTAGCTGAAGCCTTTGTTTAGCCTATCGAATCGGTGCCGACAACACGGAAATTGAATTCGGAAAACAAATTCATTTTCTCGTAACAGATGGCCAGAATAAAGACAATAGAACAAAAAGGCCAGATCTACCCTTTTCGTTGGTAAAGTCCCAACTGACGAGTTCCTTCTGTTGAGATAAGTCTTTTTGTGCTGAAATATAAGAGATGAGAATGAAAGCATGCTGATTACGTTTGGAGCGGGCACGAAGGAAATGTCGTGGCTGCAATGTACTTTATAAATTAAAGCGAAGTGAGTAATTGTCGACAGAGTCGTTGAAGACGTTGAACTCATAACGATTTTATGAAATACGTCAGGAATTAATTCTTGTACCAAGCTAGTTCATTACTAGACTTAGAGTAGGATCAACTAAATTCTTGTAGGAGATTGCTTGTTAAGGTGCATTCAGACCAAAAGAGCATTCGCTGTTCTATCCCCCACTCTACGAAATCAACGAATCACGTTTCGTGTAACCATCGAATTTCGTGGAGTATGGGGATAGAACAGCGAATGCTCTTTTGGTCTGCATGCACCTTTATACATACACTCAAGAGCAAAATTTTTAGGTCATGTATAATTTTTCAAAGAAAACACTGCAAATTCATAAAAATACATTTTGTCAATGTTTAGAGGATATTATGTGGAATATATTTTAATATCAAATAGTATTGCAATATCACAATTTTTTTAACTACCTGTATCCCTTAATAACTAGCCCTTAATGATCATGATCGTAAATCCCATTATTTATACCCATTTGGATTTTGTGTTTTTTTAAACGCCCTAAAATCTTTTCTTTACAAACAGTTTAATATCAGTCAAATTTTTTTATGAGTCATTCCAAGTATTTTCCAACTGACATTGCCTTTTTATTGTTTCAATAAGGCTGACGACGTATTTCGCGTGTCTACTGGCACAAGCAAAGAAAAGGTATCAAAGTAAGAATCGAAACCTTTTTAAAATTTGTATGGGTTCACAGGAAATGGAAATGGCTCGTTCAGAAACCAAGGTTTCAAACTGCGAACACAGCAAACCCACGCGTTACCCTTTAATTTAGGCTTCGGGGTTTCGGCCGTTTAGATTTATTACACTTATGGCTACGGTTGGCTACAGTTGACTACGGATGGCTACGGTTTCAAGCCA
>JALPQI010019398.1:0-15336 GCA_025490895.1 Thaumatotibia leucotreta
CTTCAGCTTACTAATCCGGAGGGCTATGTCAGTAACTTTAGTTCGCCTACGGATCTCCTCATTTCTGATTCGATCACGCAGAGAAACTCCGAGCATAGCCCTCTCTTTGAGCGACTCCTTTAGAGATGAGGCCGATGGTGAAGGACCACGTTTCGGCGCCGTAAGTCATCACTGGTAACACACATTGATTGTAGACTTTCGTCTTAAAATGATAATGATTATATATCAGCACTCAAATGAAACCAAATTAACTCATTATTAAACGGGACAGTTTTTGTTCCCTTACCCCTTCAATAAGGTTTAACTTACTTCCCGAGTCAATTAAGCAGCTATTTAATGAATAAAATTGACATTTTTTTACCATTACGCTATTACAATCTTATTCAACTTTCTTTTGAATTTAATTTCAATAAAATTTTAGACTTGTTCTCCCAGACCGCATCTCAACTTAAACAAATGCTTCAGGACCTCAGCACGGCAAGTCTTGAGATTGGACTTACTATGAACCGAGCCAAGACACAACTGATGACCAACAGCGTGAAACGTAGGGTAACGGTAGATGGGCAGGATATTCAGTATGTCGATGAGTACATTTACTTGGGCCAGATAGTATCCGTCGAAAACAGGCAGTTCAAGGAAATCGATCGTCGTATCGCAAACGCCTGGAAGAGCTTCTGGTCCATGAAGACGCTAATGAAGGGCAACCTCCCACTATCGCTTAAGCGCAAACTCCTCGATATGTGTATCCTGCCCATCCTAACCTACGGCGCTCAAACTTGGTCTCAGACTGAAGCTCAAAAGTCCAAACTCAAGGTTTGTCAGCGAGCTATGGAGCGCAGCATTTTGGGTGTTCGTAGGACAGATCGTATACGAAATACCGACCTGCGTTCCAAGACCGGAGTAACAGATGTGGGTATGTAGGCCGCCAAGCTCAAGTGGGAATGGGCGGGGCACGTCTGCCGAATGCATCCGTCGTATTGGGCTAAAATCCTAACTAACTGGGAGCCACCAGATGGCCAACGGAGCAGAGGCAGACCAAAGAGGAGATGGCGGGACGACATGGACGCGTACGACGTGAGGTGGAGGGAACTGGCCATGGATAGGGACGATTGGAGGAAGAGAGGGGAGGCTTTTGCCCAGCAGTAGGACACCAAATAGGCTATGAAAAAAAAAATTGACTCAAAGTCCTCTTGTTTTGGTTATGATTCATCATCACGAATTATATAAAAATTGTAGAATTTTTTTCATAAGGAATTATTTTTGGCACGCAGTTTTTTATACTTACCTACATGTCAGATCAAAAATGTAAATAGCTAATGATTGAGTGTATCAATGTGCGACCAAATGATAAAAACAATGAGATACAATTTTAAACTTCTTACACTGAATCTTGACCAGCTAAAAAGCTACGGACCGTACTTGCCTCTTAGATACCATAAAAGTCTGTCTTTTGTATCGAGAGGTTATAACGCTTTTATTTTACGTCATATATTTTACAATTGCATCCCTTTAAAACATTAATTAGCTGTTTTTTCAATAATATTCGTTTTCTTCGAAAAATTCGAATATTCGAATACTGACAATCGCAGTATTCGTATTATTCGAATACTAAAATTGGACGAATATTGCAAACCCTAGTCGAGACCAGGTGCGTACGAAGCGCCGCCTAGTGGTAGAAAAATTATCGAAAACCCTCATTAATCAGTCGACACAAGTATCACATGAGTGTCATTATTAAACTAAACTTAATTTACTTTCTGGTTGACATGACATTGGATGATTACCAAATATGGTGGGTACTACGTCAGAATGTAATCACTTATGCGCGTACCCTTGCCTGAAACAACAGCTTAAAATGTGCGGAGCATTATGTGTTCAAAATTTTTTGAATACTTTTTAGGGCACCAGTCATCTGCCTTTTTGATATTTTTGACCCATAATAGCCTTTGTTCAATGTCCTGTGGAAACCTGTTCGAAATTAAAAACATCGATTCATTTTCTGAGTTGGCTATCAATACATTTATCGATATCACGATCGGTCTCTTAAGTGCAACACTATGCGATACAAATATTTGAATCCCACTATTTATAATTACATTATGAATGCAAATACGAATGGTTGATTCACAAAACTAAAGCCTAACAACTTACTACATATTTGACCCTCGCCATGTTGCGGATTTTCAGTGACACTAATTTATTTTACTGGCAATGATTACTGTTTGACATCAGCGGCCCTACCGCAAAAATCGAAATTCGTAAATTTCGAGGATTTGTCTCTCTCACTCTAATGACGCCTTCGTTTGAGTGACAGAGAAACATCCTCGAAATTTACGAATTTCGATTTTCGCGGTAGTAGGCCAGGCGTTGAATGTCATCGAATGTCACCGATGTAAACAAAAAGAAAATATATCGCGACTTAAACGATTTCATCATAAAAATGCCGAAAAAGATACCAATAGAAGCAAGAAAAATCGTCTTAAATACAATAAAATCTTTAAACCAAAGAAAGGACGAAGGATTGAATAGTATTCCATTGGAAAATGTTTTGCAATTGGTTACTGACATGACATCACATTATTGCCATAGGTAAACTGTTTGTAGCGACACTGTGTCAGGGTCAAATAGAAAGTTGTTAGGCTTTACACACATGTATCCGGCAACAAATATTGAATAAGATTTTCAGTTACTTTTACCTTAATAAGGTTCGAAATCTTAAAATTCAAGTCAAAACTAAATTACCGGTGAAACGTAATGTCTTTATTTTGTTCATTCAGGTAACCCTGGCGGTTTTTACACCCTGGAACCACACAAGTCATCACTTTTATCACATTCCGTGCACTTATCGAACAGAAATATACATGAAAAGCTTTATTTTAATCACTTTTACTATTTGCGGTTTAGGTGCACTAGTATACCCAAACAAAGATCGTTGACAGGCATTGCCGGCGTCACCCACAGATAATATAGACTCGGTCTATAAATTTTATATGTCTATGACTCGAAATATCGGTATCCGAAAGTACACGACCACGTCCGTAATAGAGTCTGGCTAACGAAAGCTGAGAATGAGTTTTTTACGGAACTTTTCATATGGCATCACAAACTGAATTGTCAAACATCATGTTCTGTCTTTCGTTCGACTTGACACCCATTGCTCGCTTTCCACAATTGCAACGTTTTAAGGTGTTTATGATGAAAAATACTATGAAAAGTAATGTTCGTAAGCTGCTGCGTACTATAATAAGTAAATATAAAGAAAAACAAGAGGAGAAAATCATCGCTTAAAAGGAAAAACATGAGTGTTTACACACGATATCGGTGTTCCTAGATTAGTACGAAGTACCATTTTGATACTTACCTTTATTCAATCATTTTTCTTGTACTCATTATCTAGTATACTATCGACTATAATAGATTTATGTTTGTATTTATGTTAGGTTGATTTAAAATGGTCATTTGTTTTTTTTTTACCAGAAGGTCTGGGAGAGATTGAAGGAGTTAACGCTGTCAAAAATACGGTAGAAAAGTTATGCGAGTTGGAGAAGAAAGAAAAATGTTCGCGAGTATAACTGCCTCAGATTGGAAATCAATGACGGACCATGTCATTCATGTGGAAGATAAGTACAGCGAAAGACACAGTGTCTTAAAAACTGCATTAGATGAGTTTATTATGTGATTTATGTGTTATGGCACAAATAGTATGAATTATTGTATGAGTTTTTTAAGTCTGACTTTAATTATTCTGAATAAAAAATATAAATATTTCGTTTCCTATTTATTAAAAATACACACACCGGCAGAATTATATTTTTTTAGTACAGATGGTGCATTTTTTAGGCTCTAGTGCGAGAAGTGGGTCATTTTAAGTCAGGTTCAAAACTTCGGAGGGCCATCTGTACTAAAAAACGTCGTACGAGACACGTGCAATAACGAAATTCGTTACTTGTGTCGATTTAAAACACTCCCTAACGGTCGTGTTTTAAAAAATCGCCACTCGTTTCGAATTTCACGTTTTTCGCACTTGTGTCATAATGGACAATTTTATAGGTAGTTTTAATCATGATTACACCCGTTCTGCGATGATACAATTTACAAATCGTTACTAATATTACCTATACCTATGTATAGACATATAATAGTGTTATATCCAAGTGTGAAAATCACTCTGTTTTTCGGCCATATTATGGTATAAAGACTATAATGATATGAAGAGCCGAAAAACATCAAATTTTAAGCCAATCTGTTTAGTTATTTTCAAGTTATATCATAGGTTCGACACATTACCAAGCTAGTTTTAACTTTTTACATACATATGTATGTAAATAGTTAAAACTAACCACAAAATAGGTACATAATATGTATGTAAAAAGTTAAAACTAACTTGGTGTTGTCGAATCTATGATATACCTTGAAAATAACTAAACAGATTTGCTTAAAATTTGATATGGGATCCTTTTAATAACATGGGTCATCATTTAGAGTAGTAGGTACCTACAATACCTACATCATATTGCATTGTGTCATGCAGACAAAGTTGCATGGAACAGCTACGTTATGTACATATATATAATATATTAATTTGGATTGTAATAAATACAGGTAATTTAACAAAATAATTTTAAGTTTTAAATATATTACAAGTATCAAGACTGATTTTCGGGGTGCAACCCAGTGATACCATACTCTATATTTTATTAATTTGCCGCCATTTCTCATTCTCAACTTTCATTTGCCAGACTCTACTCACTCCAATTTACATTGACGCGCCGATACGAAAGATAAGATCAATTCTAGTCTACAAACAGTGCGCGTAATGTGTAATGACATTGTGATAGCGTCATGCATGAATGTAGGATTAATATGGATTTGACAACGTAATAATAATAGCAAGAACGAAAGGGATGGTCTTATTAAACTTTTAATTAGTGGAAGTGAAAAGGAACAATAATCGTCCGTCCTTATCACTGTGCCACTATTTTTTGCAAGGAGGTTGGAACTCTTAGGGCGCCTATAGAGAGACGGCGTGACAGACAAAACCCGTGCCGCGCATATGCGTTTTACGCATATGTGCTGTCAGTACCTCTCGGGACGTCATGGGTATATAAACTATAAAAATATACCAAGAATGCCACATTGCTCTGTAATCTGGTGCAGGAACCAGTCTACGTACGTTAATAAACAAAATTCAAACGTTTCCTATCACAGGTAAGTAAAAAAGTTATATTAAATTCAATATAAAATTAGTATGGGCGAGAGACATAGTGAAGAGACACGATGCTGAATTTGTTATCGATAGTCTATGTAAACTCTTACAACTAAACGGTGTTAGTAGAAATTCAAAATTTGTTCCCGAGTTACGGACGTTTTCTATGTATAAGTAAGTATAATTATGTGTATTTCTCTATTTAAGTTCATATATATATCGTCGCCTAGCACCCATAGTACAAGCTTTGCTTAGTTCGGGGCTAGGTTGATCTGTATGAGACTGTCCCCCAAACATTTATTTATTTATGTATATTTAGCAATAATATAATATTTATCTAGAGTGCAGACAATGAAGCAACTATACAAAAACGTATAGCTTAAGAAATTCTGACTTAATTTTTAGATTTCCTATAGAACCATGTGTCAGAGAACGCTGGATAACGGCGACTGGAAAGTTGAACTGGTTTCCGCAAAAACACGACACAATTTGTTCGGACCACTTCCAAAATGACTGTTTTGTAAAAACAAATCCAATATCTATATTGTCGTCCAATGCCTGTCCAACTTTAAAACTCCATCCTGCGTTTGACAAGGTAAGTTAGCTTTGCTAAATAATTTTATTATGTTTTAAAAGTAAAGTACCTTTTAAAGGATTTCTGATGTAATCTGTTAATACATATTAATTTAAGTATGTAATTTCCAGGTGTTTCTTGTCCCAAGTAACCCATCTGATAATCTTTCAAGAAAACGTAAAACGGTACAATTTACGAATTTAAAAATATCTATAAACATTTATACATCTAGTTAATCTGTCCTCATATATAATACCTAAATTACCTAACCATCTAAACTCCTTACAGTTGATCGTTTAATTTTAGTTCCCATTTATAGTTACAATTTTAATTTAAGCACCTATGATATACCTACATTTTCTTTTTGCGTTTTATAACGTAATATAAGTAAATATAGTTTGCACACCTTGAACAAACAAACCAATGCAAAGGTAACATATATAACTAGACAGAGGTTAAACAACAGGCGGTCTTAAGACCGCCTGTTGTTTAACCTCTATCTAGCCTTACCCTTAACACTTGTTGTTTAACTTTAACCTTAAAGCTAACAACTTAATGTAAGTAGGTACTTATTGTAAATATAAATTCAAATAAATATATAAATTTTACTGTTTTTATATCATTCATAACGACATCATTTTAGTGAGATTTTAAAAATGAGAATATTTGAATAGCTTTTTTTCAAGTAACATTTTTAGTCAAAACTGTTGGTTTTAATCTATCGATAAAAATATCGAGCCATACCACAACACTATTTACATTAACATGTCAAAATTACCTGACACGGTCGATTTCTATGAAAATGACAGCCAAGGCCGCCTCTATCTCTAAGGTTACACACTAAAGAGGTCCGTGCTCTGTGATTTTTTGTGTGGCACTTAGCATCTATGTGCCAGACAAATGCGTTGAATACGTCACTTACGTCTGGTGGGAGTGAAATTAAATGTTTTCAATGTGAAAGTGGACACAAACAACTTATCCCAAGGCTTATTTTGAACAATTTCATCTGTGTTTATCTTCTAGATATGGTGCGATGCGAAGTACTAGGCTGTAAAAGTAGAAACGAGCGAAAAATTGCTGACATAGCCTTTCGCAGGTAAATATAGTGTTTTTCAGTCTAATTCTAAATGAAACTGTTAGCAAACCATTTTAAAATGTAAACTGATAAAAATACTAGTCATTAGAAATCATTTGGGCCATAATTAACTCGGAAAAGGGAAATAATTCAGTGACTTTGTTATTGTTCGAGGGATGCCAGGGCAAGGAGGGTATAATTACCCAAAATTTTGGGGTAA
Organism: Thaumatotibia leucotreta; assembly: GCA_025490895.1. NCBI lineage: Eukaryota > Metazoa > Arthropoda > Insecta > Lepidoptera > Tortricidae > Thaumatotibia > Thaumatotibia leucotreta. The sequence goes on from JALPQI010019398.1 coordinate 7,076, forward strand.
TTTCAGAATGATAGTTGCCCACGTTCGTAAAATTATTATAATGTATAAATGGTGGTTTGGCCCGATGATGCACTTGCAGATTTTTTCTTTCCATAGAATTCTAATTATTTATGAGTAAATTAAATGTTATTTGTATATACGTTGTCGTTTTATTTTACCTATTCCTATTTAAATTATCCGAATAAGTTTGCCCAAACTAGTTTGGGTAATCGAGGGTTTATTTACTATGTTGTTTGTGGTAAGTAGGTACATGTAATTTTTCATTCTTCTAATGAAATCGATGATGATATATATATATTTTTTAATTTAATGTCGATAAGTTACTAAATATATCATTATTGACGAGTTGAAATTGAGAGTCGGGGATGGTAGAAGATAGTGTATACCTAAAAGTAAAAAATGTATTATTTTTAAGTATATAATGCATCTTTGCTAGTCAATATGAGCTGTCCGAAAACAGTTAACACCATTCGTCAGTAGAATCCAAAAAAATGTAAACAATCCTAATAACTTGCATTATTCCATAATAAAACACAAACGTAGTTTTATTCCGAACTTGAAAGAGTTCACATACATTTTTAGTAAAAAATATTGATATTTATAGTGGTAACCTAAAATTATATCTGCGAACGTATTTCACGATATGTTTCAAACACGTCAGATGCTATGGAATGTCAGCCATATTTGCTTACATTCTTTTTTTGGATTCTACTGTCGGTTGGTATACGTTAAAATGCAATCTAATTGATATTCGGCAAAGATGTATATTTTGCTTGAAAAACGCCACGTATCTATGACAGTTTAAAATACTATTTCGTAAATTAAATAAAATAAGGTACACTAAGAAACTAAAACTCCACTTAAATAAACATATTTGATATTACATGTTAATATTGTTTCATATAATAGGGTAAATGATGGGGTAATTTTTCTCGCATGGCAACAATGCTCACTATATATCCATCCCTCTTAGTGGCACACTCGGCGCGGCCCCTCGGCGTCATGTTTGCCATGCTATCATTGCTTCGTTATCCCGCTCGCACTCGAACTTGGTACTCACTCGCTCTCGCTCGGCAGCTCGGCTCGGCTTCGGCTATATTCGGATCGATATCGTAATGTGGGTGTGGGTACACAGAGAAACTTGGTCTGTGTGTGCAGTGTGTGGGTGATAGCTGTGATGTTACTATCTGTATCTCACGCGCGCCCGTGCTGCTGCGTATTGCCACAGAATAAGTAATACATACAGAAAGGCCACGACCACCCCCGCACCAATTCGAATTACCCCACCCCACTCGGCCGCCGGATGACGTTCGCGGTAAGTATGCGTCGGTAGGCAAGAAGATGGTTGGCATTTATTGTTAAAAATGGTTGTGTACTGCGCTGTTGTGTTATACGGCTGCGTTGAATTCAATAAAGAAGACACTTTCATGAGACACTATAAACATCATCATCACTACTTAACTTAATATAAAATAAAGTCACTTTTTCTGTCCCTATGTCCCTTTGTACGCTTAAATCTTTTAAACTGCGCAACGGATTTTGATGAGATTTATTTTAATAGGTAGAGTAATTCAAGAGGAACGTTTTTATGTGGGTATAGTACTCGTGCGCAGCCGGGGCGGGTCGCTAGTTCGCTTATAAAACTATTTTATTTTAAAGTAATTGAAGATAATTCATTACCTATTTCTACAAATTACACTTATTTATTAAGAAAAATCCGTGGAATATACAATTTTATATAGATTTATTGAAGATAAAATAGGAACACAGTTTATGTTGCACAAGCCATTGACAGAGTAAGACAAACCAAAATATATAAAATAGACAATAAAAATCACAAGTGTTCTTATTACAGAAGTAAACATCAAAGAGGTTTAACACCCCCCCCCCCCGTAATATGAACACCCTGTATATATTTTATATATTCATAGGTATAGAGACATATCAAAGCAACCTGTACACATAATAAAAATAAAGCACAAAAATATTTACACCCACATCTAACTATCACTAACTATTCACACCTAAACCTAAAGGATTTGTACATTTATAGTGTTTTATTTTAGCCAAAGGTTTGGTTAAAATGTCAGCAACCATGTCATTTGTAGATATGAATTTGACATGCAGATCGTGGTGTGATAGAGCATCACGAATGAAGTGATGCTTGATATCGATGTGTTTAGTGCGAGCGTGATAAGTGCTATTATGTGCAAGTTTGATGGAACTCTGATTGTCAGAATGAATAGTCATGGCATAGACATATAAATTTATAGACCGAGTCTATATTATCTGTGGGTGACGCCAGCAATGCCTGTCAACGATGTTTGTTTGGGTATACTAGTGCACCTAAACCGCAAATAGTAAAAGTGATTAAAATAAAGCTTTTCATGTATATTTCTGTTCGATAAGTGCACGGAATGTGATAAAAGTGATGACTTGTGTGGTTCCAGGGTGTAAAAACCGCCAGGGTTACCTGAATGAACAAAATAAAGACATTACGTTTCACCGGTAATTTAGTTTTGACTGGAATTTTAAGATTTCGAACCTTATTAAGGTAAAAGTAACTGAAAATCTTATTCAATATTTGTTGCCGGATACATGTGTGTAGTTTTGTGAATTAACCATTCGTATTTGCATTCATAATGTAATTATAAGTAGTGGGATTCAAATATTTGTATCGCATAGTGTTGCACTTAAGAGACCGATCGTGATATCGATAAATGTATTGATAGCCAACTCAGAAAATGAATCGATGTTTTTAATTTCGAACAGGTTTCCACAGGACATTGCACAAAGGCTATTGCTATTATGGGTCAAAAATATCAAAAGGGCAGATGACTGGTGCCCTAAAAAGTATTCAAAAATATGCTCCGCACATTTTAAGCTGTTGTTTCAGGCAAGGGTACGCGCATAAGTGATTACATTCTGATGTAGTACCCACCATATTTGGTAATCATCCAATGTCATGTCAACCAGAAAGTAAATTAAGTTTAGTTTAATAATGACACTCATGTGATACTTGTGTAGAGTGATTGATTATAAAGAAGCTATCATACGAAAATTGTTAGGTATGCTTTAAGGGATGATAAGTTCCATAAAACATGTTATAATGAGGGTTTTCTGAAATGCCGTTCACCAGGGCGGCAGCACTGAGGCGTCAGGTCCAGAAACTTGTCTAAATTCTCAGAGCGCCTATAGTTTCGTGTTTAAATGATTTGTACGAGTTAATAAAATTATGTAAAAAAATAAAATTACCTTCTAGTTAGTTTTTCTTTGAGGCTAGATAATTGTGTTTCTTAGCAGGATCTTACCGCTAAGTGGCGCCAACTAGTGGCATACGTTTTAGACGGAACACTTCTTATGACATTTGACATTTTAATTAAAGAAAATATTTCATTAATTTTGTGATTTTATTTTTATCCTAAAATGGAGATTTAGAAATCATGACATATTAAGGATCGCAGAAGATTGTGATTCTGAGTAGGAAATAAGGTTTATTCCTATTTCCTATTATATTCGCTACCTAATTTGGTAAAAATATTATTATTGCTGATAAAAGCATACGATGAAGACTGGACAACACTAATAGTAATGACATTTTATCTAGTCAGGTTGGTAGCATTGTTCAAGAAAATGGAGTCATTGATATAATTCACGACCAAGTAGAGCTACCTTATTTGTCTCTTTTTCCTTATGGAATACATCTTGAGATGGTAAAGGATGACAATAGTTTGTTCAGGTATGTCTTAATACACGGAATCTTCCCTATATTTTATCTGTGAGTCATGGGATGAGTGATGTCGAATACTTCCTGTATGAGGGTCTTGAGGTAAATTGCCTCCTTGCAGGCTTCTGCTAAGGCCATATACTCAGCTTCCGTAGTTGAAAGAGCAACTGTACGCTGCTTCCGAGCTTCCCAAGAGATTGGTCCTCCACTCACCAAGAATACATACCCTGTATAGGACCTTCGATCAATAACGCTATTGCCGAAATCCGCATCAGAATATCCCGTGACATTTTTGTGGCCATTATGATTGTAAATTAACCGTAAGTCTTTAGTACCTTTGAGATACCTAAGAACTCTCTTAGCAGCTTTCCAGTGTACCCCCCCCGTAATGTGTGTTGAATTGGGAAAGGTACGAGACTGTGTGCGCAATATCGGGTCTCGTCCCAATTGCAATATACATTAACGAGCCGATGAGTTCCCTATAAGGTACATCAATTTCTTCTTCCTGTGTGGGAAGGGTTAATTTAAGGCCGGGTTCCATAGGAGTAGTAACGGTTAATGCATCCGTCATATTATATTTTTCAAGAAGTTTGTTAATGTAATTTGTTTGGTCAAGAGTGAGTCGACCTTGTTGTTGGACTACTCTCATGCCGAGACAGTCTTTCACAGGACCTAGATCTTTTATTGTGAACAACTTCTTGAGATCATTTTTAAATTTATTTTTGAACACGTCCGAGTTTGACATAACAAAGAAGTCATCCACAAATACTGCTACAACTAGAAATTCTTTATTCTTTCTAGTGTAATAAATACAGTGCTCTGATGAGGCTTGCTTGAGGGATAAAGTGGCCATAGCTTCACTCACCTTCTTATTCCACGGGCGTGGAGATTGCTTTAAGCCATAGAGAGACTTCTTCAAGAGGCAGACCTTATTTTTAGAATCTGAGGAAAAACCTTCCGGTTGCTCCATATAAATTTCCTCTTCTAACTCGCCATTCAAAAAAGCTGTTTCCACATCGAGGTGGTCAACTTCACAGTTAAGGTCCGCCGCGTATGCCATGAGTAGCCGCACTGATGACAGCCTTGCAACAGGAGAGAAAGTTTCTCCGTAGTCTACACCAGCTACTTGGGTAAATCCTTTGGCTACTAGTCTGGCTTTGTATTTTACAACTTGACCACTTGTGTCCTTTTTTAATTTGAAGACCCACTTACATTTCGTCGTTTTCCTATCCTTGGGTCTATCAACGAGAACCCATGTACCATGCTTCTGAAGCGACTCGTACTCCGCTTTCATAGCATTCAGCCATTCATCCTTTTGAGGATGTTCTGAAACTTCCTTGTAAGTTTCTGGTTCCAGATCCGACGTCATGTTGACTGCACAAACTTGTATATATCGCTCAGGAGGGCGTCTTTCCCTGTCAGGGTATCTGCGTTCCGGTTGTTCGAGAATAATTTCCGCAGGTTCAGGGATCTCTGGACGCTCTGGCTCAGGATCAACAGGATCAAGTTGTGGAGGTTCTGGAACTGAAAGTTCAGGCTGGATATCAAGCTGTATGGGGTACTGTGGTGAAGGAATGGGATCAAATATTGGGATTTGGACTTGTGGTGGTTGAGGCGGGACTTCTAAAGTGTCTGTGTGTGGGGGAATCGGAATAGACGCTACCTGATTTTTTTCTTCAATGAAGACTACATCCCTTGCGATGATAATCGCTCGAGGGTTTGTGGGATTAACTAGACGGTAGCCTTTACTATCCAATGCATAGCCCACAAACATGCATTTTTGAGTTTTGGCGTCAAGTTTCGTACGTTTTTTTTTGGAATAAGTACGTAAGCTTCACAACCAAACACTTTGAGGTGAGAGAGATTGACTTTTTTGCCAGTCCACAACTCCTCTGGAATACGGTTTTTAAGGGCTTGCGTCGGGACGTGATTTTTAATGTAAATGGCTGTATTTACCAGAGTTGGGCAAAAAGTAATATGATTACTCCTTCCGATTACTTTTGTATGTGTACTTTGTAATATATATTACAAAGTACACATACAAATGTAATATACAGAAGTAATCATATTACTTTTTGCCCAACTCTGGTATTTACCGCCTCTGCCCAGTAGGCTTTTGGCAGCTGAGAGTCCTGGAGCATCGATCGCGCTTTCTCAATTATCGTGCGATTAGCACGTTCCGAAATTCCATTCATTTCTGGATTATAGGGAACGGTGGTCTGATGGATAATCCCGTTCTCTTTTAGGAACATGGGCAAATTACGGTTTACGTATTCGCCACCATTATCTGATCTAAGAATTTTTATTTTCTTTCCCGTTTGGTTTTCAACTAGGTGTTTAAATTCTACAAGCTTATCAAAAACTTCATCTTTCCGCTTCAAAAGATATCCAAAAGTTTTCCGACTGAAGTCGTCAGTAAAAGTCAGTAGGTTTATAGCTCCGCCCCACGAGTGCGTACTCATTGGACCACAGACATCCGAATGAATTAATTGCAATACGAAACTCGACCTACTTGTAGAATTCGGAAAAGGTTTCCTAGATAGTTTACCTTCTAGACAAGGTACACATTGGTCATTTAACCTTTTTTGAAAATCTATACCAACATTCCTATTCTTAAGGAGGTTTAATGTTTTGGCATTTAAATGACCAAGGAGTTTATGCCAAAGCATTGCAGACTCATTCGAAGCAGTGCATAGGGCATGTGGCCTATTTGAAGTTACGTCAAGTTTAAACATAAGGTATGTTTAAACTTGACGTAACTTCAATGTTCTATGTAAAGAACCTGTGGCAATGACAGGCTTTGTCACTTGACAACCATCTTTCGGGATGATATTGGCACCTATAGACGTAAATAAAACATCGTACCCTTTTTCGGTCAACTTACGTACCGATAGCAAATTTGTAGCTAGCTCACGAACATACATAACATCACTAATAGTATTTACAGAGCTGACTCTGATATATCTGAATATATACATATTTACAGTACCTTGGCCATGGCTCAAGATCTGCTCCTTATTAGCAACGGTAATGGGCGTGCTACGTGGTGACAAGGTGGAAAACCAATCCTTTCTATTGCTCATGTGTGAAGTAGCTCCAGAATCCAGAAACCACTCCAGCTGATCCTGAGAACCTGTACCTGTGTGAGGGATGTTAGAAAAACATGATGAAAGTATGAACTCGGTTGTATTAAATGAATTGGTTGCCGAAACATCTTTGTTTTTCTTAATTTTCCTACATGCAGAAACTACGTGCCCTAACTTTTTACAATATTTACAAAACAGTTTGTTCTTCCCGTTGACGTGAAGAGCATGGCTAGTAGTTGCAGGTCCACGAGATTGGGTGCTGGTCCCAGCGGTGACAGTGCGTGAATCTTCCTTCAGTAGCGCCGTCACGACATCCTCTGAAGAAATCTTCTTTTTCGTGTGTTCTAACGCCATTACTAAAGGTTTAAACTCTTCCGGCAGACCAGCAAGCAAGATAATTGCAAATAATTCGTCATCCACTGACGCGTCGATTCCTTGGAGCTCTTGTTGTGTAGCTTATGCTTTATTGACATACTCTTGGATATTCCCGTTAAATTTATTAGACAATAGCTTTTTCATAAGGCTAAGCCTTCTTGACAGGCCGCTGTCAGCATACGCCTTCTTGAGGCTGTTCAAAGTTTCAAAAGCACTTTTAGCTGACCTTATGACGGGATAAACTCTCTCATCGCAAGCTAGGCATATTTTGGCTCTAGCGCGGGCATCCTTCTTCTTCTCTGCGGGGTCTGCATAATTAACTTTCTTCATGCAGACGTCCCAAAGCTTAGGTCGGTAAGTAAGCATTCAATGCTGAATAACCAATTACTAAAGTTGTTACCAGTGAGCTTGGAGAAGGAAAGACTGGTGCTTGAATGTGGTACCTCCGGACGTACTGCAGCCGTCGAAGGAGAATCCATCTTTTATCTTCTTTTTCTATTCACAGCGTAAAATGGGCTTCCATAACCACTTATTTATTAAGGAAAATCCGTGGAATATACAATTTTATATAGATTTATTGAAGATAAAATTAGGAACACAGTTTATGTTGCACAAGCCATTGACAGAATAAGACAAACCAAAATATATAAAATAGACAATAAAAATCACAAGTGTTCTTATTACAGAAGTAAACATCAAAGAGTTTTTGTTTACTTCTGTAATAAGTTTTTGTTTAACACCCCCCCGTAATATGAACACCCTGTATATATTTTATATATTCATAGGTATAGAGACATATCAAAGCAACCTGTACACATAGTAGTACCTGAAGTAAACATCAAAGAGGTTTAACAATTACGTGATATCCTTTATCATAAGTGAGTACGCATCGGAAAAAATAGTAAATCGTAAAACTGGAAATTCAAATATTGTAAAAATAATGTTTCTCATATTTTCTATGGTTATCATGCAGTGGACGTGCACGATTTGGTACAAAAGCAGCCATTATCCATTATCCCCTATCTTTAGTTATATATCATTGTCAAATTCTAAATAAAACTGTTAGCAAACTA